>JAGQAX010000005.1:39251262-39481619 GCA_019142605.1 Cephalopholis sonnerati | reverse complement strand
AGCTCAGATGTTAATTTAATTTAATGTCTGAAGGGGGAGGGTGCACAAAACAGAGAATGAATTACATCAGATGTCAGAGGGAACATGACTAAATAATTCAGTTACCTTAGTGTTGAATGACATTAATCGGATTGGGACTATTAATAGCACAAAGGTTGGGCTGTCAGAAACGGCATCCTGCTGGTTAATACCTGTGTAAATTAGTGTTAAATATTCACTGCAGAGTTTTCACAAAGATCTGCTAAGGGTTCATTTCTAAGAGTAGAGTCGGCAGTTTAAGCCTGTGCTTCCTGTCCTTTTTATTCATCTTATTTTATTCTTCCATTTTTTTAATCTTTTTATTTTTCTTATCTTTTTGCCCGAAAAGCACTTTGCATGGTCTTTGTGTATGATAAGATGCTGTATCAACATTGCTTTGCTGTTGCCTTTATGGGTTGTGACGTCTTAAAACAACGCAATGTCTACTTGTTACTGTAACCGATGGCACTGAGTCAGTTGGTGATAACCAGGTCAACCTAATGGATTTTTTTTGTCCCCGTTTAATTGGTTTTTTAGAGTCCAGACACGCCCAAATTATTCAGTGATTCACAAGAAATATAAAGATTTGTAAATATCAACCTTATCACCAGAAAAAAAAAAGTAGGGGAAGGGTCCAACAATCACCAACTTTCAACGAGGAAGCTGGTGTTCACTTCCCATGACAGTGAAAACCTAAACCCTTTTTGTTTTTCCTAAACCCAACCATGTGGGTGTGTGGGCGAAATACAACCGTGCGCTTTCGTTGTTGAAGAAGAAGTTGTCAATTGGCAGTGTTGTATCAAAGTAGTGCTTGTACTTTGAAAGAGATTGAATGCAACCTGTACATTTACTGTGAAAACAGAATGTCCCAGAATGTCAACAACCAACACACCCAGGGTACCCACGTCTTTACACGTCCATCATATGTGGACGTGGAAAGTCCATGACCAAACGTGGATATGTGACGAGGTCGGAGTGAGAATGTGTTGATATGATACGTATGAAACGTACAATGCCAACATTTTCTTCTGGAGACTTGGCTGAAAATATTTATACACACTTTTGTGTTGCATAAATTTTATTTTCCTCTTTTTTTATCTTGATAAATTTTGTGACCTGTCAAATTTACTGCATTTACTGAAGTCGGTGAAGGTTCTCAGTCATCCAGGTCATGGTAATGCTAAGTGCTATATCGTAGGCAACTGGACTTGCTTGTGTTTCTTGAAGACGTTTCGCCTCTCATCCAAGAAGCTTCTTCAGTTCTAACCGACTGGTACAGAGTTGCAGGCTTTTAAACTCTGTGTGGGTGTGAACCCAGGCAGAGTCGTTAGGGTCACATGTGAGCTCTTAGTTTCATCTTCAAGACACACAAGCAAGTCCAGTTGCCTACGATATAGCACGTAGCAATGCATTTACTGAAGTTAAGGTCTTTTACATTTACTGTTTAACTGAAATCATGACATGTATACCTTTGTTAACAGTCCAGTTTATTGACCACTGACTCTCATTCTCAGAGCTTTGTGATGATGTGAACAGATAACTGTGACGTACCGTGTTTACCTGTAATCACTGGTAATTAAATGGAAATAATCAAGCAGGCCTTGTTAAGTTTCTCATCAAACAGGTCTGCTGTTAGAGGCGCTCAGTGATTCTCTGCTGTCGTCCCCCTTCTGTCTCCTTTGTGCTGTTATTTATTTGGAGCCATATTTCACTCTTAAAGCGAGCAGCTGAGCATATGTAATGTCAAACTGATTGAATGAGCTCTTCATACAAGAGCTGAGCTAACAGAAAAATATAAGAGGGTACATTTATTTTAAAGCTGAAAGATTTGAGCTCTATTTTAAATAGTAATGGAAGGATCTGGGAGACACATCATTTTCTGTCATCCAGTCCGTCCTTTCACAAAGCTGAACACCCACAATTGATGCATTCAAAGAAATCCTTGCTTTGCGGCTGTCAGAGTCAGGAATGAAAGCTATCAGCAGCATCAGACAACTGTGTCCAAAGCAATGTTTCAAAATTTTGCACGCTCCAGCTCCCATATGGTGTGTTACATTTCCTTCTTGAAGAGCCCACCATGCATATTATTGTCTTCTATTTTGAGAGAGTCCCCGCCGTGCAGTGTGTGGAGTGAAATGTTGGGGTTTCACCAAACGTCTGTGCCCACCAGGGCCAGCCACACAGCAGCTGTGACTGATAAAGCGGATCCTTTTCCACAAGAGAAAAACTTGTTCTGTGCTCCCTCTCGACTCTCAACCCCGCAGTTCCTGTCCTGTCCCCGGGCGCAAACGTCCAACTTCTAAATGCCAACTCAGTCAGGAGTTATCGCTGCTATTTCCCCAGCGAAAAATGTCAGATGGATGGTGATTTTCTGCTTTATGATTTCACAGGAGTGGTGACCGAACAGTGTGAGGGAGATACTCTGTCCCAGTTTGATAAGTGGGGCATAATAATGAAAATGGCTTTTTGAAAACTAAGGTAAAGCCTCATTTCAGCTCTGGTAGGTCAGCTGAAACTGCAAAGGACAATGTTTAGTACACTGTTATAACCATTGTTTTTCATTTTCTTCCATCCTTATGTTCTTGATGTTGTGTCCAGACTAAATTTATTTGCATCTATCTGCAAGCAAACCTCATGTAAAATGTACCAGAGCTCTCCACCGACATCCATCACAGACTGAACTGTGCTGCCTCTCATATCGCTCATTTGGGGTGTATTTCACAGTCAGTGAGACACGGACAAGAGAGCGAGCGGGGCCATGGCTCAGCGCCCATTGTCACTCTTCCTGAACACAAGGCAATAATCGCCCATGCATCTCCGATCTGAGCCGAGAATAAAACAAGGTGAGAAAATGAGCACCACTGCAGGGGGAGAGGATGTGAAAGGACGCTCAATGACACGCCTAACACATTTAGCATCACTGCACATTCTGAAAAAAAAAAAAAAAATCTGGTGTGTGTTATGGACGGTCAAGGTCCGGCGATGATGGGCCACTAAAGACAACGGCACAGTTTCCTTCTAATGGTCACAGAGAGGGGAGCGGTCGCAGAGTCGGGTACAGTGATTTGACTGTAGGTTGATGCAGAGTGTCAGTGTAGAAGCGACTTAAAGCTGTTACAGTGAGATTTGACTGCCATTTGTCATATTTCCTTTTGAGCCATGAATGGAGCAGAGAGAAGAGGCTTACTGGATATTTTTAGACTCTCTTTGATGGCTTATTAGCTGGACTGGAACACTTTGACTCTCTTAAAACCAAATATAAATATATCACAATGATGGCAGAGGACCAAGAATAAATCAGCGTTTCTGTGACAATCAGGAACAAAATGGAAATGAGGGGAATTCTATGAAATATATACAGTACATTAGGAGTGTAACAATACAGGTATTCATATTGAACCGTTCGGTACAAAGCTTTCAGTTCAGTACGCTATATGAGCTTAATTATACATTGAACTAACCTGCTACATTTGGAAAAGAAAATATAATCTTAAACTGTGTTTACAGCTCACAGGTCAGAACAGGAAACATGCTGTCTGCTCCTCACATTCTTCTATAGTCAGACACACTTGGAGGCAGCTATGCTAAGCTAGCTCGCTGTAAGATGGTTAGTAAGATGGTCGTAGCCAATATTTTTCTGTTGTGTCACGTCAGTTTTGTGCTTAAGACTAACAGCCACAAATTTAAATTGATAAAAAAGTAATCATATTGATAAACTTTATTTTTACAGCACCTTTCAAAACAGAGTGTTGTACAATAAAACTAGACACATTTTAAACACAAGCAGAATAAAACAAAATTAAATGTCACCAAAGTAAATGATAAACTCAAGATAATAAATGGGAAATAAAATCCATAAGATAGCAATAAAATCGACAGATCTCTCAGATAAAAAACATTAGAATATGCTTCCGGTAGAAGTTAGGATATGCTTCCGGTAGAAGTATGTTTTTAGGAGAGACTTAAACAGTGACAGACAATTTTAAACCCTATGATATTAAATTAGAAGAAGAAATAGAAAAGAATTTTCTCACAAAAAAAGGGCACTTGTCTGTTCAGAGGACCAAAGGGCAGGTGTTTGAGCACCAACTGGGCTCTATCTGTACACGTGCCTGACTTTGGGGATGTATTTTGTGTGTTTATTTGTACCCTTGCAGATGGATTTGCAAATGTATTCATTGTGTACATAGATTAGCCACAACATTAAAACCACTGACAGGTGAAGAAAACAACATTGATCACCGTGGTAGTGCAATGTTCTGTTGGGAAACCATGAAGTCTGACATTCATGTGGTTGCGACCTGACATGCCACACCCCCTAAACACCGGTGCAGACCACGTACCCGCTCATGGCAAAGGTACTTCCCAGTAGCAGTGGCCACCCAGCAGGACAATGCACCATGCCACACCACAAAAACTGCTCAGGAATGACCCGAGGAACATGACAAAGAGCTCAAGGCATCAACCTGGCCTCCAAATTTCCTGGATCCCTATTTGATCAAACATTTGTCAGATGTGCAGGCACCTCACCTCACAACCCACAGGACTCAAAACATCTGAAGTCAAGTCCGGTCCAAGGAGGACCCACAGTAGATCGGGGGTACCTCTGGGGCACCAGCATGTCCCTCAAATGTCCAGTCAGATTGGGATCCGGGATATTTGGAGGCAAAGTCAACACCTTGAGCTCTTTGTCCCATTCCTGGGGTCATTCCTGAGCAGCTTTTATGGTGTGGCACAATGAGTTGTCCTGCTGGGGGGCCACTGCCACCCCATCATGAGTGGGGTTTATTTTGTCTGCAATGGTGTTCAGATGGGTGGAACGTGCCAAGTAGCATCCACATGAATGCCAGGACCAAAGGTTTCCCAGCAGAACATTGCACTGTAACAAGAAGATCAATGTTGACTTCACCCGCCAGTGGTTTTGATGTTTTGGCTGATCGGTGTATATACCATTAGATTATTTTCTTTTCATTTTACTATTTTAATATTTAAAAAGCTCCTTGTGGACCAGTGTTGCAAATAGCGTTTTGCCACAAACACTTAACACAGTGCATCTGGTTCTTGTGCATAAATGCACAGTTCCACAGCTACTGTGATGTACATGTCAAATAAAATTAAAAGAAACTACGGACTAGAAGCAAATGGACAGTGCTAACCAAATTCCTAAAATAAATAAATAAATAACGAACAGTCCCTTACATCAAAGCTTGCTAGATGGCAGGAGCCAAACTAGAAATAAGGCATTTCTTAATTGGACAGTGCTTCACACGCTGACAGTTGGACACAATGACACTTGACATAATCCCAGTATAAACACAGTCTCCCACTGTTGCTCCCACTGGGTGTTAAAGACAGCAGAAACAGGACGTGTTACCAGCTGGTCTGAGACTCCATCAGACCACAAACCCGTTTTTCTAACCTTTAGACCAAACCAAAGACTTTCCCCTCTCTCTGTATGGTTGTACTGCTCAGTAAAACTCAGAGGTCCTTTTTGTCTCCACGTATTCATTTCAATGCACAGTTTGCCCAGAACACTCTTATTACCTCTCATCCTGCGAGTGTCTCCCTGAATATCAAGCAACGCCTGGAGAGTACAGGTCAGACAGCACAACATGGGGTACGGAACCACCCGGTAACACTGAATGAGGTCTTTGCCTCACATTTCCTTTTTCTGGGGCAACCCCCGTGGCCTCTTTAACCTTCCACCCACCCTCCCTTTTCTTTCTGCATGCCAGATGAGGATGCAGCACCTGCTCTGCCAAATACAGTACACACGCACGTAGGCTGAAAAGGCTACATTAACTCCATGTGCCAAAGACTGCGCACACAGTGAGGGTCATGAATATTTGACGAGGGCACCGTAAAGCTTGGAGATCTTTAGGCTCAACTCACTGGTCACCATGCATCTTTAATGGGGTCCGCCCCTCTTGTCCGACAGCAGGGAAAGGACCCAGAGTTTGAGAAAGGAGCTGGTCCTCTCAGCCTTGATGAATAAGTAAACACATTCAACCAGGCAGCGATCCAGTCGGCAGCCTTTGAGTCGATAACAAGTTGATTTGTTTTCTTCTGAAAGCAGGATTGCTTACAAGCTACTGATTGCCCCTCAAATTTGATCCCATCTCAACACTTTTCACCGAGCTTTGACTCAGCCGAGCTCTCAGTCTGACCAACACTCTGTTTGTTCTTCTAACGTGTCTGAGCAGCAGCCTCTGAAAGGTGTGTTACATGCGGCAACTAGAATTACCGTCTCATGGTTGTACGTCTCTGAAAACCAGCCAAGTCGCAGCAGTTACAGTTTCCATCCATGTCAGTGAAAACATGGACGCTTCACAGACAGAAGATCTATACAGTTAGCACAGCTTTAAGATTAGAGTCACCAATTCAGTATCTGACCAAATGTCCCCCCTTCTGTTCTTGAGATATGATGTTAAAACATGATGATGTCACAGTAAAGCTGACCTTTGACCTTTTGGAAATAGAGTCATCACTTCATTATTTTATCCTACTAGATTTGTTTGTGAAATTTTGTTATAATTAGCATGCATGAACTCTTGAGTTTAGCTCGCAGTGACCTTGACCTTTGACCTCTGATAACCAGATTCTAATCAGTTCATCTGTTAGTCTAAGTGGATGTTTGTGCCAAATTTAGGGAAATTTTCTTGTGTTCTTGAGATATTGTGTTCACAAGAATGACATAAATTCAAGGTCACAGTGACCTTGACCTTTGACCACCAAATTCTAATCACTTCATCACTGAGTTCAAGTGGAAGTTTGTCCCAAAGTTGAAGAAATCCCCCTTAGGTATTCTTCAGATATTGTGTTCACAAGAATTACATAGATGTAAGGTCAAAGTGACCTTGACCTTTGACCACCAAAATCAAAGCAGCTTATCATGGAGTCCAGGTGGACGTATGTGCCTAATTTGAAGATTCCCCTCGAGGTGTTCTTGAGATATTGCGTTCATGAGAATGAAACGGGAAAAAGGTCCAAGTGACCTTGACCATCAAATTCTAATCACATTAATGTGAGTCCTGGATGTTTGGGCCAAATTTGGAAAAAAAAAAAATCCCTCAAGGTGTTCTTGAGATATTGCATTCATGGAACGAAATGGATGTAAGGCCACAGTGACCTTTGACCTTTAAGCACCAAAATCGAATCAATTTATTGTTGAGTGCAACTTGACATTAGTGCCAAATTTTAGAAAATTTCCTCACTGTATTCTTGAGATACCACCTTTCTGAGAATGAAAAACAGTCAAGGTCACAGTTACTCTGACTTTCAACCACCAAATTCTAATCTGTTCATTGTTGAGTCCAGCTGGAAGTTTGTGCTAAATTTGAAAAGAAAAATGAAATCCCTCAAGGTCTTCTTGAGATATGATTGTGTTCATGAGAATGGGACAGACATATGGGGTACGTCTGTACAGATGGACAGACAACCCTCGAAAACATAATACCTGCATCCACGGCTATCAACGGCATGGAGTCATAATAAAAACAGATTAGGCATGCACCTGCACTGAGTTTCTGTTTATGAGGTTCCCACAAATATTTTCCATCTAAATTTGTGTCAGTTTTCGAGCAGCTTCCTCCTATAGAGTCAAACTAGATTTTCTCCAGTTATTATAATATTCACTGTATACACCTGAGATCAGTCAGTGCTGAAGGTTATTTTCAATAAGAAGCTTTTTAATGTTAATTCAGCTTTGTAGAAACAAAACACAGAGAATGCACATTCTCTGTGTGCACCAACAGTAACCTCTGTGTATGTAGAGCAAGTTAAAAAGGCACGTTTTCTTTACATCAAACATTAAGTGTTTTTATTTCTCACCAAATCCAATCCGTTCCATTGCCTGCATGTCATCAAACAAATAAACAATAATGTTTACCAAATGGCTTTGTTGTACAACATACCCGCTTATTAAAATGGCATCTCATTAGAAGCATTGAGCAGCCGTTTTACATGAGATTAATTGGGTTTTTTGAAAGCACTTTCTCTTCATTATCATTCTGTCTTGCAAATGGATTCACTGCAAAGGCAATGCATATTCATTTTACAGGAAGCTTGAAAATTGTTCGGAAATGAGCCAAAGGTGGAGCCGGGCTGGTGTGCCGACTTACGCTGCATAATAAACACAAGAGCCTCGGCACTAGAGGTGAAAGAGAACGGCTGTGTCTGCGGAATACATTTGGAGACCTGCTGAAAACACGACTCTCACCTTCACTCAAGATATTCCTGTTAATGTGTTTAAGCCTTTAAAATTAATTAGTGTTGGGTCTAACCTACTGCTGTGTATTTATTATTAAGAACATGTAAAGAGTACAACATTCAAATGTTCACACTGGAAACAGAGAACAGGATGCATGTGTTTTTTATGCCCATGCTGCCAGGTGAAGATTTGGATGCAAGGCATCCTCTTGGCTACCTCTTTCACTCTAGTGGCATTAATAATGCACACAGACAAGCTTTTACTGGATTCTGATTTGCTATTTCAAAAGGTAGGAGGAAATGTGCAGCATACTCTCCTGATAGAGTGGTCTAGTTGCACTTTCATGAAATGAGTAGGGATGATTCTCTCTCCCTCTCACTCTCTTTTTTTTCCTTTGACGTACTATTTTGTATGTGTAATGTGTATATTTCAACATCAGAGGAGCCCACTCGGTTGAAAGCCTGCCTGAGGCTGGGAACCAAACAAAAAGTTTTCCTTTTTGCCAAGTTATGGACTCTTTTACCTGAGGCAAGATGAAGTACTTCAAAGGCAAAGGGCATCCTTTGTCAGCATCTCAAACTGACAGCAACAGATCCACCTCAAGAGTAATTGCAGACAACCGCTATTCAAAAGAAACAGTCCCTTTGGCTACACATCCAAAAACAAGAGACGCAATTTCACTGAGCTGCAACACACAGACAGGCGCTCCATTAACCTCAGCGGGGTTAATGAACAATCTATCATCACTAGAAAAAAACAACAGTGAAGATTTTTTTTTATCAAAAAGAGTAATTAGAAACATGTCTGCATTTAACTGTAAAGTGGACTAATTAACATGTTGGCCTACAGGCATGTAACAGTCATTACACCGACCCAACGGCCAGAAAACATGGTGGCAATATAGGTCCCTGTAAACACAGGTACATTACATTTACATGTTATAATGCAGCAGATACATTTGAACTTTACAGTTCAACAATGCTCTGGTTAACGTGTGGTTGTGTTAAGGAACAACAAACACTTGGTTATGGTCAGGAAAAGATCATGTTAGGCTTAAAAAAAACCCAGCTGCTTGTTGTGCCACTACCCAGCAGAAAAAGCAGTGATGTCTTGCTAAAAAATCACCACATTTTGTGACACTATCGCCACAGGAAAACCATGATGTGCTCAAAAAAATTAACTGCTTTTCATGACACTATCCCCGCAGAAAAAGCAGCGATGTCTTGTCAAGAAATAACCGCTCCACATGCTTCTACTGTGGCAGAAAAAAGTAGCTGCGTCCTTGTAAAAAAGAATGCTTTTTGTGTCACTAGCCTGGTGAAAAGCAGCAATGTCTTGCCAAAAATAACTGCTCTAACTGTCACTATTCTGGCAGAAAAAGCAGCAAAAGCGCATTTTGTGTAACTATCCTGGCAGGACATCATTGACATCAAATAATTGCTTTTCATGCCACCGTACCAGCAGGAAAAGCAGTGATGTCTCGCCAAAAACAAAAGCGCTTTTTGTGTCACTATCCCACTGCCAAAAAATAACAGTGTTTTGTGTCACTATCCTAGTAGAAAAAGAAGCAATGTCTTGTCAAAAAATAACTGTGTTTTGTGTCATTGTCCCTGCAGTAAATTCGGTTATGGCTTGCCAAAAAACAACTGCACTTTGTGCCAGTATTCGGGCAGAAAAAGCAGCGATGTCGTGGCAAGAAATTACAGTGCTTTATGCAGCTATTCCGGCTAATGGTAAAACAGTGGCAGGTCACCACAAAACACCCATGTTTAGTGCCTAAAATGCTGCTGGAAACGCAGCAAATCACAACTGGTTTTGTTGTTTGTTGGTCTTGGACAGTGGTCTACACTTTAGCAGGTGTTTTGCCCTGGTAACATGCAAAAAATATCTGCTTTTTGTGCCAATGTGCTGGCAGGAATTTGCAGCAATGTTAGGGCAAAAATAGCTACTTTTTGTGTCACCATCCCAGCAAGAAAAGCAGCATCTCTCTCCAAAATATAACTGCTTTTCATGCCACTACTCCACCAGAAAATGCAGCGTTGTCTTTGTTTAAAAAAAAAAAAAAACAGCTTTTTGTGCTTGAAAAGCTGATGGTAAAACAGTGGCAGGTCACTACAAAACACCTGCAATTGGTGTCTAAAACACCGCTGGAAATGCAGCTGTCACAACTGGTTTCGTTGTGTGTTGGTCTTGACCAGTGGTCTGCATTAGCAGGTGTCTCGCCACAGAAACATGCACCCACCATTCCCTTCCACCTTACAGTGACAATGTCAGCTCACATAGCATTTTACATATTTGTGGTTTGCAAAACCGTACAATGAAAACATTTTCCTCTAGCGACTGGGCTGATATGTAATACTATAAAACATACAGTAGAGTGCTCCACCCTTTCTTTACTGTAGGCCGCCGTCAGCCTGATCCTAATTGATTTTCTGGAGGACAAAAAGGAGGAATCAGACCTGGGAAATTAGCCAATGTCATCTTTGTGGAGACATTCTTAGTCTTTAGCTGTGAGCATAAATGTCACTGAACAGTAAAACACTCGTTAATTAAAGTGTAATTGTGTTACAGTTGGTTCGGTGCCTCATTTAGTTCCATCTGATTATAGCAATAAACTGCCACCACACTTTCAAACACAGGTGACAGAAAAGAGCTGTACAGACTCTGACTGGAAGCCTTTGTGTTATTATTATGTAACCATAAATCCAATCAGCATGATTTAGCATCATACAGGCCACCTGGTCGTGGCCCAGTACAGCCACTGTCCTTTACTGTGGGCCACTGAGCAGCTGCACAAGAAGAGAGGGAAGTTAGAGGTGCAATTAAAGCAACTTTTCTTGCCCCATAGCACAGAATGACTCTAACACATCTGCAGAGGGTTGATAGAGTTGTTGATTTACAACAGAAACTCAACAATTTCATGCTTCTGAACAGGTGCCTTCAAAAGTCACTGCGTTCTGGAGCAGAAATTCAATATTATCCACAGTTTTGATACTTTTCCAAACTCATTAGTCGGAGACAGAAGAGAAGGAAGTGAGATAGTTGAACTACAGTGAAGAAATTGCTCAATTGCAGCATCATTAAAAGGGTACGGAATTGGAATAGCATTTTTATGAGAACCTGGGAGCTCGTTTCTGTCATCACAAATGCCACAGTGTTTTGCATAACCAAGGTTATAAAATAATAGGCTGATGATGGAAAACTCAAGGTCTGAGCAATGACCGCAGGAATTTGCTGAACACTCTGTAACGTCGCTGTGGCACAAACAGGGTCGTTAAGGTTGAATAAGTACAGGCTTAAGTCCCAGAATAGCTAATTAATATACAGCATGTGCTCTTGGAGACTCACGGGAGGCCAGACACAACAAACACAAGCGAGGAGGGATGTATAAAAAAAATAGGCTGCACTTTATCATTTTGTCGGTGGCGGTAGTAAAAAAAAAAAAAAGAAAGAAAGCATAAATGTAAGATTGAAAAAAAGGATGTGTCTCGTGTTTGTATCAGATTTTGAATCCTAATGCATTCTCAGCGTGTAGCAGAGCTAATCTTCCATACATACATTACAGCGTTATCAATGATTCTTTTGAAAGGGCCCCATGAAACGTTTGTTTTTGATTACCAAAGGAGAGGCTCAGCCAGGGCTGCCCAGTCAGGGGTATCGGAGATAAATGTCTTTTAGTGATTGGCCGTCCCACACATCTCTCATCAAATATTCATGCTGGAGACTTGGGAGACTTCCGAGGATGCAGGGATATAGGATATTCTCCCATCAGTCTAGCGCTGGGATGGGTAGTCAATGTCTGAGCAAAGAGCCGCCTCCAGAAGAACTCGGCTGTTCAAGGCTGTGGAGGCCGGCAGGAAACTTCTCCTCTGAGGTATCGTGCTGTACATCTCAATTTCTGATTGTTGCTCAGTCTCCTGCGTTGGGGAGGAACGAATGTGTGATCTGTAGGATTGTGAAGGTTGCTCTTGAAGTATAAAACTTTAAAGAATATGGATTTCTTGATTTAAATTTTAAACACTGCAGCGATGCACTGGAAGGTGGGCTCAGTGATGCAGCCTGGTTTTACATTCTCATGAGTGTTTGCCTCCAGAATCCACAGCTGTTAAAGATGTGTGCACTTAATAATCTGAACTACCTTTTTTATTCAAGCGTGATGTAACTATTCTGACTGGTTTTGTTTCAGATTTTTTAAAAGGTACTGTGCTGGTTTTGTTTTATCAACCAGCAGTAAGACCTTAAAGGAAGTTTCTCTCCAGTTTAAAGTTAAATGTCAGAATTTCATAGAGAGTTGCTGTGATGATTATCATCGAAAAACTAATCCTGCTGTTGTTCCACAGACAGTGAATGATGAGGAAACTGCTGGGACACTTCAGCCTTATTGAGTGCTCCAGGGATGACGTGGAAGTTAGCATCACCCTTGTTCCCTTGTTAAGAGGCCAGAGGGATTTGTCTATTGGATTTTGTCTCATTGCAGAAAATAAGCTCTGTGACAAATAGTTACACCTTTTGTCCAGCAAGCTAATCATCACAAATGAACACCACTTTCATGATGTGTGAAGCCTAAATGCAATGACCAGAAGCAAAAAGCTAATGCTAGGCTACAAATCATGTGTCTTAACATCGCCCCAACAGCTGTGTTGGCATGATAAGGTTCTGCAGTCTCATTTAGGAAGTTGTCAGCAACTGCCTTTTTTAAGACACAGAAAAGCTTCAAAATAAACAGGTGGGGTATTTACTGATGTATGTTATGTTGCAGAAGAAAGCCTGTTAAGCTTGTGTTAACCACAGACCTTATTTCAGACATCTAACGCAAAAACCCATTCAGAAACCCCCACTGACTTCAAGACGAGGGAACTGGGAGTGCTAACATGCTAACTCATTTCCAGGTTTTAGGACTCATTCCTAGGTGACTCTGTTCTCACAAGACTAGTACTCTCACGTTGTACCTGACTCGGAAATATGTCAGTCGAATCACATTTTGCTCTTCAGTTTTTCCTATGCATCTTATTTAGAGTCTGAGAGTTTAAACGGTCAGACAGTGACTTTCACATAATATGGTAAACAAGCTAACTACGCTAATGACTGATGGGAATTGTGCAACAACATTTGAATGATGGCTGAGGTGGGCTGGGAATGGTGAGGCAGAGTGGGCTGATGGGCTGAAGACAGAGCAGTCTAAATCCAGAGACAGAAGACGAGAACAAGGCTGGACGTGGCGGGTTATAGTTGAGGCTGGCGTGGTGAACCTGAGACACAGAGCACAGTGTGAACTAAGTTACCAAAAAAAGTGCCAAAAAACGTAGAAGTTGTTCTCGATGTCTGTACCACAGAGACCGAACGATCTGGCAGAGTGTGGATGTCTGAGCCGGGGTTTTATACTGCAGTGGCTTGATTGTTGATGAGGTTCAGGTGTGCAGGTTCAGCAGCTGCTGGCACTACGTGTTTCTGTTGTTGAAGGGAAAAAAATCATCAATTCACAGTGTTGTACCGACATAGTGCTCATAGACTGTATGTGAACTGTACATTTCCTGTGAAAACAGAAGTGTATTTTGAAAACAGACAATGCATGTAACAGGCTGAAGTTGATACGGCATCCCAGAACGTCAGCAACCAACACACCCAGGGTACCTTGGACGTTGTACGTGGACATGGAAAGTCCACGACCAAACATCGATCTCGTGACGAGGTGGGAGTGAGAATGTGTCATCCAAAACCATTGTTTCTGGCAGATTTTACTTAGCAGCAACACTGAACATCCAACTCCTTACAGGGTCTTTAAGTCTTTTAGTTTTTTAGGTGACCAAAACATTATAGTTAACTTTCATGAAAACGCACAGAAATAGTGATGGCTAGGTTTGTGAATCTAGACGTATGCCATGGTTATGTTACCAAATAAATGTTATCACCGCCACGCTCGTAATTATATGTGATTTTAGGCTTTAATAAAATGTAAACAGGTGAGTCAGTTAAAAATTCAGCCCTGTACAGTTGTCATAAATGTTGAAATTAGCTGTAGAGACTTAAATTGTTTTTTTTGTACCAGGCTGTAAACATGTTAATTTCTGCATTTTAACATGGAGGTCTATGGAGACTGACTCGCTCTTGGAGCCAGCCTCAAGTGGACATTAGAGGAGCTTCAGTTTTTGGCACCTCAGTGTTTTAAAATACCTAAAAACAATCTGAGTGCATCAGACTTTAAATTACTGTGACACTGGCTGGGACCAATATATGACCTCTGTGATATGTGGTTGAATTTTTATTTCACACATCATGAACATGGCTGAGTCACATAATTGAAACACAGACGTCCATCTGGAGTTATTATGAATCACAGTGGGACTCCAGGAGACACTATACCTGTGAGCAAACAGGGCTGATATGTTATGAGATCACTGAATCACACCTGTGAGCCCATTATTTAAACTCAAGTACTTTTAGAGGCACAGAAAAAAAAAATCTATGAGCCCACAGTGTCCAGAAATGATTCAGTGTCAGTGGACCTCCTCCAAGAAAGCTGCCACCTGATGATAAAAATTTAACTTTTACTACTTTGATTTTCACCTAAAGGACAGGCTGTAACATATCTTAATGTTATTATGCCTCTGTGCCTGCAATAGGCAGGACAGGAGGCAGTGTGTTATTGGGTTGTCTGTCTGTCTGTACCATTGTCATAACAGTGATATATAGTTCTTCAAATTTGGGAAAAAAAATGTCCACTTGAACTTAACAATTAAGTGATTAGATTTTGGGTGTCAAAGGTCAAGGTCAAGGTCAAGGTTGTTGTGACCTTATCAGTCTCATTCTCATGGACGCAATATCTCAAGAACACCTTGAGAGAATTTCTTCAAGTTTGGCTCAAACATCCACTTTAAGTCAAGAATGAATTATTTAGAATTTGGTGGTCAACGTTCAAGGTCACTATGACCATGTCCATCGCATTCTCATGAACACAATATCTTAAGGACACCTTGAGGGAATTTCTTCAAGTTTGGTTCAAACATCCACTTTAAGTCAAGGATGAATTATTTAGAATTTGGTGGTCAATGTTCAAGGTCACTATGACCATGTCCATCGCATACTCGTGAACACATTATTTTAAGGACACCTGGAGGGAATTTCTTCAAATTTGGCGCAAGCATCCCCTTGAACTCAGCAATGAACTGATTAGAATTTAGTGGTCCAAGGTCAAAGGTCAAAGTCACTGTAGCCTCACTAAACATGTTTTTGGCCATAATTCAGGAAGTTATACACTAATTGTGACAAATTTTCACACAAATATCTAACAGGATAAAATAATGAAGTGATGACACTTTATATCCAAAAGGTCAAAGGTTAGCTACACTGTGACATCATGTTTTAATATCATATCTCGGGAAGAGAAAGAGAGACATTTGGTCAGATACTGAATTGGCGACTAATGTTAAAGCTGTGCTGATTGTGTGTGTGAAGCGTCCATGTTTTCACAGACATGGATGGAAACTGTAACTGCAGCTTGATGGGTTCACAGAGGCATACACCCACAAAGATAATACTAGTTTAGATATTGGTTTTATGTATATTCTTGGACTAGCACTTTTTGTCCACAGACACCCTTTTTCTAATGACGCTGATGACTCTTGACTGAAATTGAGGCTGCACCTTTAAATTCACCTGAGTACTTTCAGCCGCTGTGATTAAATGCAAAAACCCAGCCGTGTGAGCTCACATTCAGCTCTTTGGCTGTCCACTCCCTGCTTGACCAAAAAGCTCATTCCCTAAGAGCACTTCAATGTATGCGCTGTCATACTGGGTGAAACTGGGCCATCTTATTGTGTCTCCAGTCCTCATTTCAACACGGAGCCTTTTGAAAAGCCTGCCAGTGCTCCGTCCTCCCCTGCACTAAATGTGTAGGGAGGAGATAGTGCATTCTCATGTTATCTGCCACCGGCCTCTTGCCCCTTCAGCCATTTTCTCATTTCACAGATTTGACCAGGAGGTGACCTTGGCTTTTTAAGTGCTTTTAAGGCAGAGCCAAGTCTCCTCTTCCTTTTTCCTGTCTCACAAATGGAGACAGAGAGAGAGGGAGAAGGAGAGGGAGAGGGGATTTCTTTGCAGTCTTTTCTTCAATGGCCTTTTTTTTCCTCCTTTCCTCTTCATCCTCTCTCCTGCCCGTAGCCACTGCCCAGTTTCTTTATGGAGTAGACATGATGACAGGCTGTTGTCTGCTAATTCAAGTGGGTCTGTGCTTTTAATGTAGGAAATGGCCTCAGGGGAGCTGCAGCATATGTTTATGGCACATGACGTCAGGCACAGAGGGCAGTCAGGGAGTTTGAAGTCGGGGAGACACACAGTCTATTAGCCGGATGTGATATAACAAAGAACTAATTGAATATCTTTGCCCTGGAGAGTGCTTCACAATATTCAAATACTAATCATCTTGTGTCTTAGATGTGGGCAATAATTTATATCACCGGCCGCATCTTCACAACCTCACACAAGGGATGAGGAAGAAATGAGGACCATATGCATGTGTCTGCATGCGTACAGAGGGTGTACACATGTCAAGTGTGTTTTCTAGTGGAAATAAACAGGCGGCATCGCACTCCTCCTTGCCATTCCTCCCAAGTGCACCCCTGGCAGAGCGCTAATCTGGGTCAAAGTGCTAACTGCTTAGAAGGGCCGTGGAGAGGCTCGGCCACGTATGAATCATTTCTCACGCCTCCCCGTCCTCATTATGCTCACCGCAGCTGGAGCGGCAAACGGCTTTCATGTTTTCCTCTAACCTTAAACACTCAGACAACAGTCTGAAAGCTTCAACCGCATCCTCAATCTCTCTCACGCCGAGACTGTTGGTGACTCTTCCCATCACTGCGGAGAGTCCGAGAGCCTCTCAGCAGCCCTCCGTGATGAAGCAAGTGCTGTGCATGTTGCCGCATCATCAGCACATTAAGCCCTTTGATTGCACTCAGTTTGTGGTTCATGATAAATGCAATCTCCCTTTCATAATGCTGATGGCGTTTCGTGTCACTGATGGCTGTCCAGAGATGGCACGAGTCCATCCACAGCTATAAATGATATGAGACCTTTTCCTCTCCAGCCAAGTAAGTAGGAATCAAACAGGGGGAAAAATATAGACCGATCTGAGGAAGCTCTTTACAATCACATTTCAATTACGGCCCGGGCTGGATGATCTGGGCGATTGTAGTGGGGTAGAGAAAGGGCCACAGCCGTTTGTTCTAAATGTTTTGATGCTTGATTGCTCTGAAGGCAGCATCAACGGGTGGCACATGCTCAGTATTTCATGAGAGTGTACTCCAGCTCGCGCCACCTGTGCCAGTGCTGCTCTGGAAAAAAAACAAGCCTTAATGCTGATGAATTGAAAAGCTTTGTTGATGTCTCCAACACATCCTGGAACGACAACAAGGCACCGTCCTCTCACTGCATGAGCTCAGAAAGGCAAGGCCACCAGGGCCATCCGGGATAGAAAAAGGCTGTTTGGAAATATTTTGTATCAGAGAGGCTGCCTGGCTGGGACCATTTGGGGTTTTTTTCCGCTCCAAGGCTTGTCTTGCACACCAGTACCTTATGGGAGAACAGCTGGAAGTGCCGTTGTCACTGGACTGCTTGTTTCTCCCTCAAGGGGCCATGGTGGTGCTAGCGGTGGCGGTTGGTGGTAGTGGGGGGAGGGTGGCGCACTTGGACAGTGTGTCCGCAGGGAATGCATCACATTCAGCACACACGCTCTCCCTTCTCCTCCACAACACCTCCTCCTCTTCCCATTAGAATGAGTGAGCTGGAGCTGCTGACAGCGGTGACAGGCGCAGCGCAGGGAGGCGATGGAGGAGGCTGCTGCTGCTGCTGCTGCTGCTGCTGCTGCTGTTGCGGGGTGGTACATCTGTTTGGGTCCTCGATGCAACCGTCTGGCCTCCGAAGTTTGATGGAGCTGGGACTGGTAAAGCACACCAGCTCTGGGACCATTTGATGATCAGAAAACCACTTGACAGCTTCCAGACACAAAGAAAGAAACAGAGCAAAATAAGAGTTTGTGTTGTCGCCTTGAATAACGTGAAGACTCCCTTTGGAAGATTACCTTTGTGGATGACTCCTCAAACATGATTGGCTGGTGCAACACACATGGTTTACAGGAATTACATGACAGATCTTCAGCTTTCAGGCTTAAATTTACCACACCGTCTGTTGATAACAGCCTCGCTGACAATTCCCCGCTGCATCCCGATAATTAAGATCATTCCAGTGTTTCTATAGGGGGCGTGGATGTCTGACAAGGGTCGCTAAGTCTTTGTAGATGACAGATTCCTTTGTCTGGCAGCCTGTAAGAATGTAGTAATTGGTAAACTTTCTGACCAATTTGAATTATTAACAAAACAGCCATTTCATAATAAAGGGATTTATTATTCCGCCCTGCGCTACAATTTTGTTATCAACAAAAGCCTTTGTTACTCTCGGCTTTTTATCGAGAAAGAAAATCCATTGAAAGTGGCTAAAGGCCTGACACAAAGCAACTGCTGAATCCCCGCAAATCTGCAGGCTTAATTGATTATTTGTGCAGAGCTGTATATCTGCAAGGTGCAGGATACCCAGGGGAAATAATGTAAAACAGATAACAAGATGAAATGAGGGAGAATTGCTTTCTGCTACCCATTTTATTAATCTTTTCCCCTTTTTCTTATTCACAATGAGTTTCCCATCTAGGTTTTCCCATTACAGAAACGCAGCTTCACATTTTGAAAACGGCGTGGCCTAAATCGAAAGTTGAGGGTTGATTCAAGCAGGCAAGAAAAGGGGTTTGTTAAGAGGTTATTTTGATTTCTGAATAACACATGGAGGGACTCAATGTTGTGTGCACCTGAAACTCCCAGAGGAGAACATTTTATTTTCA
The DNA here is from genome assembly GCA_019142605.1 of Cephalopholis sonnerati. Classification (NCBI taxonomy): domain Eukaryota; kingdom Metazoa; phylum Chordata; class Actinopteri; order Perciformes; family Serranidae; genus Cephalopholis; species Cephalopholis sonnerati. The sequence continues at coordinate 39,462,510 of JAGQAX010000005.1, read as the reverse complement.
AATCTTATCTTCATTATTCTGGCTTCTTCAGTTCCCTGCCGGCATTCAAAGGAATGAATTCATTATGCTGATACTGTACACAAACATTTTCTTTTTCTTTTTCCTTTTGAAAAAGCAATCTATTCAGATTTTTTTCTGACTCAGGTTTGCAGGTGCTTCTCCTCCTCGGCTGAGCCACGTGTTCTCTGAGGCATCCTTTCTCTTCTTCGGAAATAACTTTAAAGGAACAACCTTGGGAAGATGGGATGTGAAATTACTGTGGAACTCGACTCATGTTTGTGGCATGTCTGCGCCATCCTTACCTTTTTTCCATTTACTCTGCTCCTCGCTCCCCTTTCACAGCAGTCGAAAAACAAATAGTGGTATTGTTGGCATGCAGGAGGATTGCTTCCACTCGGCAGCAATCAAGCCATTACGAATGGAGAGGGAATGGGAGGCCTTTTGTTTTGTTTTGTTTTTGTGTTTTTTTGGTGTGATATAGAATTCTTGGCATTAGGTTGCACATCAGGCCAGACCATAATTGCCTTCTCCTCACTGGGGAGCTCCTTGTTTTCCATTTGAAGTCTGACTCTGTCAGATTTCACCATTAGAGGGAGGGGGTGTAGCAGGGGAGAGGAAGACAATTCCTGGATCAGTCATTTCATATGGGCTGCCAGAGAAGCATGGAGGACACTGAGGATGAATCCAGAGATAGCTTGCCAAGGTACTTTTTGCCTGGAACACAGAAAATAATGGAATATTTCTGTAAAAATATGCATAAAAACTAGGCCCTACTTTATCAGATGTACTGTACTGTATCTAGTGTTCAGAAGATGACATGATATATTGATTATTTATTCATCAAATGTGGTATTTAGCTGATTTTACCTAATGGTAAATTAAATATATTTTGGTTTTGGACTGTTGATCTGGCAAAACACGCAGTTTAAGACACCACGTGGGCTTTTTTTCTGACAATTTAACACTAAGTGATTAAATAAAAATATCTAATTTATAGATTAATAGTGAAAATTATCATTAGTTGCAACCATAAAAATATGACATGCTTTTAGCTGCAGGATGCAGTCCTGAATTCTGTGCTCCTAATTGCACAGGGCTCTTTGTCGAATCACTGGGAACATTAATTTTTCGTCTTCATTAGGATACTAGTTTATACAGAGGTCTTTGCGTAATTTTCCAATTCCCTTGTTTCTCGTTTTCACTCCCTCGTGTATTCATCTTTCTGCACAGCAACATAATAACCTTCAGCTCTCTGTGACGTCAAGGATTGATGGGCAAAAGATTTCCAGCTGAGAGCCATTTCAAAACCCTGAGGCGCTAGTGGTGGTGTGAAACAACCAGGTGATAGTTTCCTTAGAGGATTTTTGGAGGCTTTCTAGTCATATGCTTTTATTTGTCTCTTTCATGAGCAACTGTAGCAACAATCAGAAGGAACTCTAGTCTCTGCATATGGCTGTACCCAACTCAGAATTATGTCAGTCAAATCAGGTATGGCTGTGGTGCCATGCCATAGTTCAGATGTTATCCCAAAAACAAATGCACATCGTACTAAAAAAAGAAACACACTCCCTGCGGTTAGTTTCAGTTTCTCAATGACGAGTGTTTTTTCCAACGCAGCCATGTTTTTCCAGTAACTTTTGTGCCACTAAACGTGAGTGTTTTACCCCAAAATCTTTTCCAAACCATAACCAAGTGTTTTTTGTGCCTACACCTAACTACACATTCAACACAGCATTGTGGACAAATTTTTCTAGCAGTTGGGTATTTTCAGAGAAACACAACCTCAGAGCAATGGGTGTTTGTTTTTGGGATAATGGCTGTCGGGGAAATGGGTTTTCAGTCCAATGGGACATTTTCCAGATTAAATGGGCTTCGAAATTTTGGGCCATTGGAACAATCGGCAGTCTTCCAAGCTGTTCAATATGAATATTAAACTATTAGTCCCTTTTCTTCTGTGTACACTTTGCAAGTTTGAACAGCGTTCAGCAGCATGTTAAGCAAAGTTCAAATAACATAATAAACAGGCCAAAAACACTGCCGCTTTGTCGCTGATCTCAACATCAGATACCGACGCACAGACGCACCTTTCACAGTGGTATGATACGCACTGGGCGGTGGCAGTTGTTGACACAGTGGGTAAAAACCCTACTCATCAAATATCAGGGCTATGTGGATGTTTGCGTGGGATACAGATGCACAAAGGCACCTTGTGCTATGTGATGGAATATAAAGCATGACAAAGTTCAAAAGTACTTATTTTCAGCCAAAGATTTTTTTTCATAAACCTAACCATGTGCTCAAGACTGTATGCACAAAAGCAGAAGTGTATTTTGGAAAGACACAATGCATATAACCAGCATAACTTGACACACGGTCCCAGAATGTCAAAAACTGATGCAGGAATCTACGTAAATCGATGTTATGTCCACTGACAAAGAGGCTGTATATAATGAATTGGAATGAGAATGAGTCATCAAGGGAGAGGGCAGGAGATAACATCATTTTGGAGCTTGACTGAGCAAAGCCTCTCTTCCTCCTGCTGCCTCTGTCTTTCTCGACTCACCCTGGGTCTGTGTCTGCAGCTGCCTGTTCTGGAGAGCAGCGTGAAAGCAAGGAGCGCTCACTCTGCAGCTAAGTCTGGGAACAAAAAGTCCTCAGATGAAGCTGCACACTGACTCAAAGAAAAACACGAAAAATAGCTTGAAGAATGCCGGTCTACTGAGAGGACTTGACTGATGATTTGAATCTTCAACTTTCAGGGGGCGGCCCTACTCCTAGGAGGGTGTTTGTTACAGCCAAAATCAACAATGTAAAATAGCAGAGTTTATTGAATTTAAAAAATGCCGATGATCAAATTGAACATTTAGCCACAAAATTAAAATCACACGCTCTGCTTTTGTCACAGTTTTGTTGCCGCCACCTCCCTTTATGTCAGTCTAATAGGATTTAACTTCTTATTGAAAGCACGCTTTTCAAAAGGACTTCTGGACAGACAGCTGATACGAGTTAAGTGCACAGCGCGTTGCCGGGTAGACGCGAGCGGAGAGCCAGTGTTGTGGTTTATTTGGTCCAGTTCACACACACACACAGCATAATGGATATTTAACAGCCCCAGCCTGCTGGAAGTGTGCTGTGTCCTGAAATGGTGCCGGGGACATCTGAGGGAGTGTGTGTGACTGCCAGGATGACACACCCATTAAAGCACACTTAGTCCATTTCACTGCTGCAGTTCCACTCTGGAATCATGCCACAAGAATGAGCACAACAACAGCAACATGCCTCTCTCCAGTTAATGGATGCTCGCAGTGAATCATACCAACATCCACATATCCATATATACCTATTCCATACCCTGGAACATTCAGAGAATATACAGCAGACTGGAGAGAGGGATGCTGACGTCTTAGGTGTTCTGCCGTGCATCTCAGTCACAGTTAAATCTGGGGTAGGAGAAGCGAGCATGTTTCCCAGCTGCGCCTTTGGCAGGCTGAGCATCTCATCCTCTCCCTGCTCTGAGCCCATACTGAATTATTGAAATAAGAGAGGCGCCTCGCTTTGTCTTGTATCATCAGGATAGACACCCAATCTGAGGAATCAACTCCCCTCTAACATGAAGCAAAGAAAAAAAAAAAAGTTTAATTGTAGCTCTCCCACCGGATAACGCAACAAACACCACTTAGCTTTATAGTAGGTCAGGAGTCTCAACATGGCTTCTGTTTGTGCAGAAGGGAGAGAGCAGCTGCTGAGTTCCCACCGAGGAAGATGAGACAGACCGGTGCTGAGAGGCAGGAGTTACCTGAGCCGTGGTGTCAGGAGGACTCTTGTGCTTGTAGCTTTGCAGCTGAGATTCCTCTAAAGTAGCTCTAATGATTCTTCTCATCACCGTGCTGCACTCAGCTTTCTCCAGCAGAACTCTGCAATTTACTGCAGACAGGCCACATAGAGTGGAGACGATGCAACATATTCTGATTCAGCCTGTGCCGTGTGTATTCAGGGCATTTCTGACACAATAATAACACAGTAGCTCGCAAAGAAAGAGTCTGTATTGTTGTAAATATGACTCAGTATTTCAGGTGAATCTGACAGGACAAATGTTGACTCTATCTGGTAGCACTGCATCAGTTTTATATAGAGAATATACACTTTTGCTATCTGATAGAAGATGTCAAGCCTCACAGGTTGAGGTGATGTTCAAACTTTTGAAGTTGAAACGGACAACTTTTCCCCCCTAGCGTTTCCAAGTGGTACAGTATGGTGCTGCTGTAGCACCGACAACTGGCTCAGCAGCTACCACAGTTCTCACAGTTACTTTGGTTGTTACACCATCAGCCATTTCTGCTACTGGGGATACTGCAGAGGCCTTACAATGACTATGTTTATATGCACAAATACAAATACAATATTTCTACAGAGCTGTTTACATGTCTCATAAAAATTAATATTCCACTAATTTTTATAGTTTACACGCAGCCGTGGGCAGCACGGTGGTGCAGTGGTTAGCACTGTTGCCTCACAGCAAGAGGCTTCCTGGTTCGACCTCAGGGTGGGGGAGCCTTTCTGTGCAGAGTTTGCATGTTCTCTTTGTGTCAGCGTGGGTTTACTCCGGGTGCTCCGGTTTCCTCCCACAGTCCAAAGACATGCAGGTTAATTGGTGACTCTAAATTGTCCGTAGGTGTGAATGTGAGTGTGAATGGTTGTCTGTCTCTATGTGTCAGCCCTGTGATAGTCTGGTGACCTGTCCAGGGTGAACCCTGTCTCTCACTCAGTGTCAGCTGGGATAGGCTCCACCCCCCCACGATGGCTAACCTAACAGAATAAGCGGTTATGGAAACTAAAATGAATGAATGCAGGCGTGCAGACTCTGATCATGTCAACATATGGAGACGTGGAACAGCTGGAGCTGCTTGTGCTATTTTGCTTCTTTGTGGCCAAATAGGATTTTTTCAAAGTTTGACACTGGCGGTGGACTTGTTGGAAGACGTGAACTCACTCTTTAATTCCTTATCCAAAAACCTGTTGATGTCCAAGTCTCTAATGAAGTATAAAAGTAGGTGTGTTTCTGCTTCTGACCAGAAATGTGAGCTTTTCTTTCGGGCTTTGCTAAGCCTTACAAACTGTTGGTGAGATGGTTTGTGTACAAGGTACAGAGCTGAACGTAAGGCTGAGTGTCACAAACTGCAAGAACCGTATTCTGAATGAGCTGTGTACATGTTCAAAGAATGCTCCTACAACTTGAAAAATACCAGCATATCCCACATGTCTTGAACAGAAAATGTTAAGTTTGGAAAAAGGCCTAAGGGCTTATTGATGCTCAATGTTAGACACATATATGGACGGAGCCTTCTGTCTGTATTCTGCATTCATTTTGTCTGTATTTGTGCGTGTTTTCTGAAAGCTTACGGGTACAGAGAAGTACTACCAGGGATCATGGAGGCAGTGTGGCGTAGCTAAAGCAGGATACAACTGTAGGAGACGACACCCGGAGCTTCCGGAGGAAACATGCAAACTCCACACAGAAGTGCCCCAGCCAGCCAGTGGGTTCAAACCTAGAACCCTCATTGCCAGCCACTGCACTGTAGTCAATATAAAATTACAGCCATCAACCAGCTCACAACCAAAGCAGCTCTGTACGTATACTGTAGGTAGTTTAGGTAGTGCTGTGTAAGCATTAAAAAACCCTGCTAAATATTGAAATTCCTAATAATTGGCGGCCACATTAAATCACTCTGGGTGGAAAATTGCAGAGAACAGGCCGCAGTGGATGGATATGTTAAATTCAGTTTTCAAGTGTGCACAAAGAGGTATTGACTCGCCGAATCCCAGGTGAGGCTGACTCCTGGTGCGAGTGATCGATGTGTGTGTGGTCATTGAACTGAGCTTAGAGGTAGTTTGTATTCTATTAGGCATCTCTGGGGCTTTGCAGCAGTGGAACAAAAGCGCATGCTGATGCCTAATTGCTGCCAAAGAAAAGACCAGCACCATTGTTACATCTGTAGGCTGTTACTGCTGCTGTTTCAGGGCTGTTTCCACCTCAGTCAGTCTACGTTGCTATGAGAAGTTGCCAATCCTGTTGTGGCTGAGCCTGATACATTATTCTGTTCTATGTATTACTGCTTTCATTGCTGCTGCTAAGCCTGCTAATATATGTTCGTTTAGCGTCAACATGGTATAGACACAGTGATTTCTTTGTTTTATCTTAGCTGGAGAATGGGAAACACTCCACACATCATTTACTAACATGTTAAAGTGCTTTAAATCTATTTACTGAATGACTTTATGGGTTTCTGTGGTTAGTTTCTGAGAGCCATGAATTTGTTCCCCATATCCTCCTGAGACCTGCGTCCTCATTTGAGGACATCACATTTTGTGTTTCCTGCAGCTTCTACTTCATTCTGATTAACTTAGACCTGTTGTCCTCATTTGTCACTTTTATGCTCAGTTTACAGCCAATCCCGACACAAAAAATGGACAAGGTACAAAACCTGATAAGATCATGTGGTTGAAACTTGATTATTTGTGCTGTAAAATGTCTGCTGTTTGATATGGCAACACATTTGAACAATTTAAGCTACAGTAACAAGTTAAAATGCTGCTAATCAGGAAGTACTCGTTTGAGGACATTGGGACTAAATTATTGTCTTATCGGAATTTACAATTGTATTAGCATTACACACAGGCAAGTTGGGTGTGACAGACTTTACCTACAGACATAAAGGACATTCGTAGACTACAATAGACTGAAATATGTCCATCCTGTATCTCCCTCTACACAACTCAACAAACTCAGGCATGGACTGAGACAAAATGTTGACCCAGACCACAATCGAAAACACAAATATGAGTCATGTATATATGATATGATACAAAAGTGTAGGTTTCTCTCAACATTTAAGGGGACACATATTAAAGAGGAGATCTGGGCATCTTTTTCTGAGCATCAAGCACAAAGCAGTTGCGTCAGCCCACCGGGACACTGCCCAATATGCCAGATGGCCAGTTCACCCCTGACCACAATGCTCCTGTTCCCCAGTTATTTATACTAGTTTTTAACTGATCCAGGCATCAAACAGGAGTTTACAAGAAAGCTCCAACAAAAGATTTAGCAAGATCCAGGCCCTCATGTCCCCCAACTCCCTGTCCTTCATACTGTTAATACAGCTGAAGTGTTCTTGTATTGTTGTTGTTGTTTTTTATCACATAAATCAAAGCTTTTAAAGGATTTTGAAACTGGTTTGTGACCAGAAGGGATGGTCACCAGACACTGACACAGTTTCCTGCCCAGCTCCTGTACAGCCTCCATCATGGTGCCAATGAGTTACTGTACACACTAACAGGGGTCCTGTATGCTTAGTAGCTTTGAGGCTGTGTTGGCAACCAAAGGGAAAGTACGCCGGGAGGCTTTTATCTGCTTCACCAGTCTCTATTCAGCTTCTTATGTTTTCGGGTTGTCTGTTCTTACTTGTGTCCCATTCTCGTAAGCATGATATCTCAAATTCACCTTAGGGAATTTCCTCAAATGTGGCACAAAAGTTCACTTGGACGCAGTGATGAATTGATTAAAATTTGGTGGTTGAAGATCAAAGGTCAGTGTGACCTCGCAAAACATGGTTTTGGCCGTAACTCAAGAATTCATACACTAACTATGACAAAACTTCACACAAATGTCTCACAGGATAAAATAATGAAGGGCAAAAGGTCAGAGGTCAGCTTCACTGTGACATCATCATGTTTTAACATCATATCTCAGGAACAGAAGGGACAGATTTGGTCAGATACTGAATTGGTGACTCTAATCTTGAAACTGTGCTGATTGTATAGATCTTCTGTGTGTGAAGCGTCCATGTTTTGTCAAAAAATGCATTTAAAATTAAATGAGTCTGAAGAGGCATGGATGTAAATTGCAACTTGACTGGTTGATGGAGGCTTGTAACAGTGAGATGGTGTTTCTAGTTTTAATCTGAACTGCTGAAACAATTAATTGATAGAACATTTATTGACATTAAGTGTAATAATTAATCAATTTTATCAAGTAAAAAAATGAAACCAAACTGGTTCCAGATTCTCTAATGAGAGAATTTGTTGATTTTCTTGCTATGTAAATATAAATTTAATTGTTTGGATTTTGTCTGTTGGTCAGAAAAAAAGAACATTGGGTTCTGGCATAATTTGATGGGCATTTTTCTCTTTAGTCTTTAACGTTATAAAATAAATGATAGATTGATAATCATTTTTAAAAGAGCTAGATTAATGAAAGCAGTCATCCATTTTAAACTCCATTTTGTCTCTTTTCTTCTCATCTTTTGCCTTTTATCTCTTATCGTTTTCTTACGGTCTCCATATCTGAAATAAAGTGAAAATTGAATTGGCTTTTCCCTGAGTGATGGCGGCCTGTGACAGAAAAAAGTCACATTTTCACAACAAAAGAAGAGTAAGTGAGCTGATAAGAGCAGACAGAAGCATCTCTTTTTGACCATCATAGCATAAAGGATGTATAGAAATGCTGGCCGTCCACCACAGCACCAGCGCTCATCACTGAGCAGCTACAAATAGCAGCAGGGTGGCGGGCGTTGATGTGTGCAGCTACCAAGTGCTGTATAATTTCATTGTTATTAGTGAGGAAACGTTTGAATTGCATCAGTAATCCATTCTTTGGCACGGTGATATCCCTTACATGCTGCAGCGCCTTTAGTTTTTCTCTCAAGTGGTTTGCCAATCAGTGGATTTGGTCCACCTCTTTCCCTGAAAAGAACATAAAACAGCACTCTATCACACATCATTACAAGCCTGCTGAAGGATAATTATGATGCTGAGATAATCACGTCATACATGGCCGTATGATACTTAAATTAATTCCCCCACAATCTGTTGATGCTTGATACAAAGGCAAGTTATTGGCACGCAGAGTCTCAAGCTGACGACATTCAAAGCAAGCCGTCTAACGTGTCGTTTCTCATGTTCTTATCATGCAGATCCCAGTGAGAGCCTGTACAGCATGAGGCTGGTGTGGAAATCCCTGGACAAGATGAGGTGTCTGAGGAAACGCTCCACGATCCCCTTCCTCGGCTTCCTCATCACCTTCCTCCTCTTCCTCAACCTCTACATTGAAGATGGCTACGTGCTGGTTAGTACAGAATTTGTTCTTAATGACTTGCCTGGTTAAATAAAGGTTAAATAGATAGATTAAGTGCCCACTGAGTATTTGTACCCTTTTTTAACCTTTTAAAAACGGACGTCATGTTCAGTGGGAGACAGATGTGGACTGCAGCCAGGTCAGTCTAGTACCTGCACTCTGTCACTACGAAGCCACACTGTTGGAACACGTGCACAATGTGTCTCATTGTCTCGCTGGAATAAGCAGGGACATCCCTGAAAAAAATGTCGTCTGAATGGCAGCATATGTTGCTCCAAAACCCGAATGTACCTTTGATGCCAGTTCGCCTCCTGGGCACTGCCAAGGTGCCCTTAAACAAGGCACCGAGCCCCCAACTGCTCAGGGTGCCTGTCCATAGGCTACCCCTTCACTCTGACTCTAAATAATATTTTTTTTCTATAAAGCTCTTCTTTTCAAAATGCCTGTTATAAAGTGCTTTACATGTCAACAATTCAGCCTCTGGTGCAGACAATGACCTCTGCTGCCCGAGGACCTCAAAGTACATCCTGGCGTGTACAGTACTAAGAGGTCAGAGATAAAGCTGTATAGATCCTGTTTGTGCATGTGTGTATTTCGGGCCTGTGTGTTTATGACAACAGCGTAAAAAAAAAAATCACATTCCCCTCTGGGATTAGTAAAGTCTTCTGCTTTTATCAATTATTATTTTTTATTGACTGAAATAAGCTTTTAGCTTTAGTTGTACAGATTTTAGGAGCATTTGAAGGCACTCTAAGATATGACATCACAGTCATTAAAAATACCAATGCAGCCACTGAAAGTTGAAAGGGTTAATGCTTGAAAATCAAATTGGACCGAATATGCTTTTGAAACCCGAAATGTTGTTGTCTGTGTTCCCTGCGTCCGTGTTGTCCCTTTCATAATTGCTTGTTTTTTAAATAAACATGTTTAAATTTTCATGACGTGGACCCAAGTCGAAATCATCCGCACGATTTATTTCTTATTCATGATGCCATCAAAACTTGGTGATCACAGTACATTATCCGTGTTTGTTATTTAAATTATTAAGAGGTAGTTCACATTTTCAGCTCTCTGCTGCTCTTCTCAAGTCCATTTGCTCTGCTATGCAAACTGCCTGAAGGGATTTTAAGATTCCTTTTGTCTCCAGACGTCAAGGGTTAGCTCCGCCACGTCAAAACACATATTGTCTCAAGTTTGTACAGGATGTTAGAGACAAGTTTAAGAAAACAAAAGTCTGCTCTGTCCCTTTTCTGCAGCAGTTATGACAGCTTGTACATGTTTTTTTTCTCTCTCTATTTTGTATGTAAGTGAAGTAATCATGTTTTTCATGTTGTGTTTCAGGAAGGAGATAAAAGGCAGCTTAGGGAAACATCGGTTCACCCTTCAAGCTCGGAGCGATACGTTCACACCTTCAGAGACCTGAGTAATTTCTCTGGAACCATTAATGTCACCTATCGTTATCTGGCTGGAACCCCACTGAACCGCAAGAGTAAGTTTGTTTTTAAGAGAAATTTACATTGACTGTTTTTTATGAGCTCGGGGGAGTTACAGTGAGTCATAGAGGAACTGTGAACACGAGCTGAGAACAAGAACTTAAACTTAAAAATCTGTGACGTTGGGATTTAAAGCACAGCAATAAAAAGCAACGGCTCCACAGAGACTGTTTTACCTCAAAATTAAACACTACACACACTCCTCTTCTCAAGTATAGCATGATTTAGTCACCGAGTGTTTTTGACGTTTTACCTACAATAAGCACAAAGCTCCAGTTTGAGTTCTGAGCCTCAAAATGTCTGTTAACAGAAATTCATTAGTGGTTATGAAATGACAGTTAATGATTTATCATATATATTCCTGGTTGAAATATATATTTCCCTAGAGCTTTCAACTCAGGCTGTTCCCATTCACTGTTGGTACGTTTTCCTTTGGAGAGTAATGCACGAAAATTCTTGCATAACGCACGTAACCATGAGCCAAAAATTTGTGTCTAACCCGTGTATTTGGGAAGGCTGACATCATGCTACCAATACGCAGACAAGAAGACAAGATGCAGACACAGACAGGACGAAGCAAGCCGTCCCTTTGGGGGCCATTGACATGCCATGTTTTTTGTGCCCTCTAATCCATTGTTTTCAATGTAGATGCATGGCAGGCACGTTCAAACACCGCAGCAATGCCAGAGCGACATATATGCGCTCCTGAGCGCCCATTTTTAAGATAAACTGAATTCAACTTTTGGAATGCAGAAGCACACATAGCATGTCATGTGATGGGGTACTTAAATATCCGTCTGTGGTAAATATGGAGGAGAAGTTGTTCATTTTAGTGCAGAGCTTTACGTCTGTCTTACGGACAATATTTTAGGCCTACACACTATAAAAAACAGGGCCTGGAAGAAGATCAGCCCTGCACTCCATATTATATGTATGCAGGCTATGATACAGTGCAGCTTATGGTTGCTTAGCAACTTCAGACACAACCTGCCTCTGCACTCATGAAATTTGGCACAGAATAGGCACAAAAGTTTTCTTGGTGGTTAAAGATGCAGCATGTGTACGGCCCCTAAGGAGTCAGGTTGGGTTGGTGGTGGTGGATGGGTCAGAACCAACACCCACTGACTTTCACCTGGGAGGCTGGTGTTTGTCTCCCGTGTGACTGTAAAGCCAAACCCTATGTTTTTTTTTCCTACACCCAACCACGTACATGTGTAAGGAAAAAGTACCCACATGCATTTGTTGTTGAAGGAAAATAAACATAAATTGGCAGTGTTGTAACGACGTAGTGCTTTTATTTTGAAAGAGACTGTATGCAAACTGTACATTTCCTGTGAAAACAGAAGTGCGTTTTGAAAATACACAATGCATGTAACAGGCTGAAGTTGACACGGCGTCCCAGAATATCAACAACCAACACACCCAGGATACCTTTTATTTTTAGGATACCTTTTAAGGATACCGTCGTATGTCGACATGGAAAGTCCATGTCCAAATGTTGATATGTGACGAGGTCAGAGTGAGAATGTGTTGGTCTTGTTGGGAACAGTCTTGAGTTTGAAATGATGAATCTTCTCCAAACCTTTGTTGCATGTATGAACAATGTCTACTTAAAACTGGTCACTTTCAGGCATTGTTGTTACATCATCATAATATGAAATATTCATTTCTGTCCACAGAGTATCTCACCATCGGACTGTCATCAGTCAAAAGAAAAAGAGGGAACTATCTTCTAGAGACGATCAAATCCATCTTTGATCAGTCCAGTTACGAGGAGCTCAAAGAGATTGTGGTCGTGGTCCACCTGGCAGACTTTGACCTGGTCTGGTGTGAAAACCTGGTGCAAGAAATCACCAGGAAGTTTGCTCACCACATCATAGCTGGACGTCTCCTGGTGATCCAGGCACCAGAGGAGTACTATCCATCTCTGGACGGCTTGAAAAGGAACTACAATGACCCGGAGGACCGGGTCCGTTTCCGCTCCAAGCAGAACGTGGACTACGCTTTCCTCCTCAACTTCTGCACCAACCTCTCTCACTTCTACATGATGCTAGAGGACGATGTGCGCTGCTCCAGGAACTTCCTGACGGCGCTGAAGAAGGTGATCACCTCCAGAGAAGGTTCCTACTGGGTGATGCTGGAGTTCTCTAAGCTGGGCTACATCGGGAAGCTGTACCACTCCAGAGACCTGCCGCGTCTGGCTCATTTCCTCCTCATGTTCTACCAGGAAATGCCCTGCGACTGGCTCCTCATCCATTTCAGGGGTCTGCTGGCCCAGAAGGACGTGATCCGCTTCAAGCCCTCGCTGTTCCAGCACATGGGTTACTACTCCTCCTACAAAGGAGCGGAGAACAAGCTCAAGGATGACGACTTCGAGGAAGACTCCATAGACATTCCTGACAACCCTCCTGCCAGCCTTTACACAAACATTAACGTCTTTGAGAACTACGACGCCACCAAGGCTTACAGCACTGTTGATGAGTATTTCTGGGGGAAACCTCCTTCCACAGGAGACTTCTTTGTCATAGTCTTTAATAAATCTACCAAAATTAGTAAAATTAAGATTGCCACTGGCTCCGACGACCGTCAAAATGACATTCTTCACCACGGAGCTCTGGAGGTAGGAGAGAAATTAGTCGGGACTAAAAAAGGGAAACAGTGTTCCTCTTATATCACATTAGGGGAGTTTAAAAATGGCAACATAGAGGTTCAAGACGTAGATCACAAAATTGCCTTTGACATTGAGTGTGTTCGCATCGTGGTGACAGCCAGTCAGAAAGAATGGCTCATTATTAGAAGTATAAGTTTATGGACTACACAACCCCCCAGCCAATAAGGACTACACACAAAGACTCTTAGTGTGTCATAGAGGCAAATGTTTTTATTATTATTATTATTATTATCATTATTTAATAATGTATGTATTTCAGGTTTATTTATTCATTTTGTATGTATTTATTGATACTCATTTTGATTGCCAAATCAATCTATAGTTTTTTATACCTGCAAGTTGTAACCTTAGTGGAGCATCTTCCCAGTCAGTCATTCTAAAGGACTGTTCAGCTGACCTCAGAGTATTCATGAACATATGTTTTATTAAATGTTCCAAAAGCCTTTATTTATTTCAGATTTTGATCCTTAACACAAGGCTGTTTGATGATTCAGCGTTGTTTTAACAACTTAAAGTGGTATTATAATGATTTAATCATATCATATCATGTTATGGTTTTACAATGTTCTTTTTTGAGGGATGAGGCTCACAATATTGTCAACCCATGCACATTTCCAGGGTGTCCAAAACTGACGCTTTGTCACGCCACTCAGCTTGTGATATTAGCTAAAGGCGACCTTTATCATCTTTATGAGACACACTGGGCTTTCAACAAACTCCAATGAAAACCAATCTGAAGCAACGTTTAGAGCAACTGATGCAGGATAGAATGACAAAGTCTATGTAAGGCAAGTTGAAGGGGAGTTGGAGGGGTCAAACAAAGCCAGACTTTAATCAATCCAAGAGCCAGTCAGTGCCTCTCAAAGTCAAGGATGCTTCCTTGATAGGACAGGTCCTACAGAAGCCAGGCAAGATTCCTTCCTAGCATTTGGTGGACACCCATGGGAACCGGCTAGCAAGTGCCCAGGTGTGCATCACTGAAGAGGCCCTGCCTCTAATTCTGGCAAATTGTGCACAAAGAATTGTGGGTACTTCATACCTGCTGAGGATACACACATGCATCTTTGAAAACTCTGATGAAAGGACTCAATCCTCAGTAGCATGCGAAGACCCTTGACAGTGGAACAGTCCTTTGATGGGATTAGATGACGTAGCCTCCTTGAAATTCAGCTGTTAAAAGATCCTTCCTTGAGTCTGAGAAGCACCATGTAGTTTGTGCTGGTGTGAAACCAAAGTCAATGTTTCAACAAGGGATATACGATAATATCAACACATCATCGGCATCGGCCAATATCGGCTTTTAAATGAACTTTAAATGAATCAGCCGACATGTTTTTTCTTATTCTGCACAAGGAGGGAAAATTAGTGGATATATTGATATTCATATCAGTTATCGGCCAAATAAGTTGTTCGGCATATTGGCATATCGGATATCGGCAAAAAATATAATATTGTGCATCCCTAGTTTCAACCAAATGTTATGCAATTTATGTACGATCTTCACGCACTGACGTCACATATTTATGTTACGTGAGGTCACATACCAAATGCATTTACTTTAACCCTAAACATGATGCTCTGTCTAAACCTGATCACAACATTAATTTCGTTTTACAATGTGTTCCAGCTGCACGTCACATATACCCCTTTTAACCAACATGGAACGGTTCCACTTCGGTTCCTGCCCCTAATTTTTAACCCTTCAGACCATTTCAACCAAGCTTATATTGCTGGAACCAAAAATAGCAGGTTTTTCTAAACCTGAAGTGCGAACCATGACAACATCAGTGGGCGTGTCATACTCTATATGTTGGAAAGAGTCTTGCATGTAATAGGTTTCTACGTCTTTTTATCATTAACAGTTGGTTCATGCTTGTTTGTTGGATGAGAGCAAATATCTGTAAGAACAGAACGAAAGCCCACAGGAAATCAATATGATCCACCATCTTGCTACTACTGTTTACTAATGTTGCTCACTGCCTTCCATTGACGACACATCCTTCATGACAATGGTTCTGCTCAAAGCGGTTGGAAACACAGGCTGGATCAATGGATAGTACCAACGTTTCAAGTGTCCTGAAAAGAACCTGTTTAAGAACCAGAGCTAATTTGGTGGAATAGAGGTAATAGGGATGCTAAAGGGTGCCCTGTGCGTTGCTATAAAACCCCCAGGGGCATGACAAAGCATTGGTATTTGACAACCTGAGAATTAGAATGGGTTGATATTCAAAATTTTTCTCACTGTCAACAAATCCAATGAAAAGACCAACAATGAAGTGATCCCACTAACAGGTCTGTAGCCAGAGCCTGACATATCTTAATCCTCTGTGCCATTGAGCTCCATTGTTGCCCAAAAACTATTAAAAGCAGTGAGCCATACAGTTTCATTGGATGTTACTTCATTACAATAAACTTAGGCACTGTAGTTCATTTTGAGTCGAGCCCACACACACCACCCTGCTGCTGTAAATACTCACTAGAGCACCAAATGAGTATTAGCAGCTGAAAATACTTTTCAGTCGGAGTGAATGGACTCAGGGCTGAGAGCCACAGACTGGGTGGGGAAGTCACAAAGTACTGAGAGACGGGCTAACATATTTTGGTTTTGTTCTTTTCATGGGATTTGTTGACAATAACAAAAACATATAATCACACCAGCCTCATCCTTTAATGGATGGAAGCAAAATGGAATTGAAAAGTACGAAAGTTAGTTAAAGCTGGGGTAGGCAGAAATTTGGAAGAGGATAAAAAAAAGGTAGAAATTTGAAAATACACCTTCCTCCTGCAGCTCTGTCCTCTCCTCTCTGTCCTAAGCCCCTCACTCAGCCCCTCCTTGCCCTGCTCTCTCTGTTCCTCAGACCACAAATGAGACCAGAATCATTTTCTAGCGACCCCACTGTCCCTCCGCCACACTCCCTGCTGCAGTGGAGTGCTTTCCTGGGAGAAAGCAGCTTGGGAGACGGACCTTCGGTCAACAGCCATAGCGGCTCGAATTCAAAACCAGTTTCACTCCAAAGTCATCGAATACTGGCGCTTGGTCAGTGACTTCCTGTGTCAGATACCATTTGAAAGCTGTTTGTACACATCAGCATGATGCGCAGCCAGTCACTGTTTTTCTGTAATATTGTAAACCAAGCCTTGTTATTTTTTCCTAAACCCAACCACTTGTGTGTGTTGGCTGTTGTTGAAGGAAAATAACATCACTGGCAATGTTGTACCGACGTAGTGCTTTTATTTTGAAGGAGACTGTATTCAAACTGTACATTTCCTGTGAAAACAGAAGTGTATTTTGAAAACAGACAATGCATGTAACAGGCTGAAGTCGACACGGCATCCCAGAACGTTGACAACCAACGCATCTAGGGAACCTTGCGTGTCATATGTCAACATGGAAAGTCCGTGACAAAGCGCAGATATGTGACAAGGTCGTAGTGAAAATGTGTTGCAATTTGAGCCAGCACAAACCCCTCACTACCAGGTGTCCCAGTGTGCTGGTGGCAGCAGTGTCAGGTCTAACCTGTGTAACAGCAGCAACAGAAAGTTTGCTGATCTACCAGGATGTTGGGGCTAGTGGTTCGCTGGGGTGGAGTCAGGTTGCTGCATCTGCTGACTGAGGGTCTGTTTCTGGAGCTGCTGCTCGCTCTTCTCCCGGCTCGGTGGTCTGTAGTGGCTTGGAGTGAGGCGGAGGACACACTATGATCAGAGGCTCTAGCTAATGTTAGCTTCATAGAGCCACATGTGGTTAGCAGAAAGCTTAACTATAAACAACATTTTTTCTCCATCCCTGAAACGCTTTCCTGACACTGACACATGTTTAGTTTATCGTCGGACTCTTCTTTTAATAGGTCCATTTTCCATTTTTTGGGTTGCGTTGCGTTGCAGTCAGTTGTTGCCAGTGTTGGGACTTTCTCTGTAGGATTTTTTGCCATTGAACCAGCATTTCACCATCTGAAGGGACGTTAACTCACATCTGCATTTGTAGAACAGCCAATAGGAACGCCCCGTCTCTGAAATGACCTGTGATTAGACAAAGTCTATCTTCTAAAATGAAAAATAATCTTCTAAAACCTGGAAACAGTGCCGAGAGGAGGTGCAGAAGTCTTGGTTTCTCTCAGACCACATGATACACTTAGTTTGTTGTAGAATTTTTGAACAATGACGCCAAACTTAAACCGCCTACCCCAGCTTTAAGAAGGTTTTGTTTCATCAGTAAAACATGTTTGAATGCAGAGAACATCAGTTTTATCATTTATAAATCATGATACATCAGTTTTAATATATCCATATGTTGACATTGATTTCATCCTTGTATCACCCAGCCCTGCAGTATCTTGTCAACATGAGTCATTGGTGGATGATGCAACAAACCAGTCGTTTATGAATGTTTTTGAAGGCTCTTCAGAAAGGTGCTTTACGTGAGGAATGAAGACAGATCTCACTCAGAGAACAGCAACCGTCCAATTAAAGCTACTCTGTCTTCGGCAGTTTTTCATGACTGATATTAAGCCTGTGAGTGTAGCCCTGGGATTTCTCTCTGAGAATGTCCCCATTTGGCCCTTAATTATTTTCCTCCTTGAAAACCCACCAGGAAAGTATCAGAGGTCATTGTTGCCTTGAATATTCATCGTGTCGCGCTAACTTTTCAGTTTCAAAGATTCCTACCGGTTTAATCATCTTTCTCATTGTGTTTTGAGGCGGGCGTTTGAGTGGGCCGAGCTCTTTTACTGGCGCTGTGTGTTCCGTCAGGGCCGCTGACAGGAGAACAATGTTTGTTTTCACCCATCTTCTCCAAGAGCTGAGATTAGATTGCACAGTGAAGAATGGGCCAGGTCTGCTCTTAGGTCTCTCTCTTTTTTTTTCCACCACAGCACAATTTTCCCCCAGTAAATTGGTCTGTGTTTGCTTCACTCTCTACACCAGCAAAACAACATCTCCCCTGAAGCTATAGGATCTCAATTCGCTCTTTCCCCAATGTTGCGCTCTCACAACTCCAATGTTTCTGCTCCTACATGGTTGCCTCTCTGTGATCTTTGCTCTCGTTTTATGCAGTCTGCTGCTTTGGGGAAACTTGCTTGGTTTTCCTTTGAAGATCCTTTTTCAAATTCCCCACCTTTCTTTATGTTGTTTAACGGCAAACATTTGCAAGAATTAACGCTGCACATGTTTAACACACCGTCACCGTGATGCTCAGAGCAGCTCAGAGCTGCGCTTTGAAAATAAGCTCGTCATTTTTCATGTTCATGTAATTATAACCTGTCCGTGAGCAGCGTTCAGTGACAGATGAGTTTCTACATCGAAATGGCATCGAGAAATCACTCAACAATGCAATAAAGAGGTAAATGTTTACATAGCAGTGACGTTCTTTAGGAACATGAGGTGGAAGCAGATCGTCATTAAGCATGCTGCGACTGTTTTGTAAAGCTTTGTTCCACTGTTGCGATAGCCACCTGTTCCCTGTTTTCCCTCAAGGTCTTGTTCAGTGTCACAGATCGAGACCTTTCGCAGATTGGCTTGTACCAACACCTTGAAATCCTTCCTCAGCAAATCCCCCATGTGCTGTCCCAAATGAAATTAGAATGCCCACCGCCGCCACCACAATATAGCTTATTGTTTTTCCTCAGCATTTCCCTCGGAAAGTCGCTATTCATTTTGGTGAATGATTCCGTGACCCGCGTGGATCAGCCCCTCGGAGGGGATCCTGTTTGAATGGATGCTGCTCAGAAACACAATCTACATTGTGCTGCGCGTGTGGTATTCTTTATGACGCACACCGTGGTGCCAGTTCAGCCTCGTATTACCTGCTTATGAGCTATAAACACATGATGTCACCGCAGGGCAGTTAGCTGTTTTACAAGTGTAATGGATGGCTTTGATACGCCTCGTGCCCGAGAAGAGCAATCGTGTTGTGGGGCTGATATTTCTGGAGGAGAAATTGCTGTCTGATCTTTATTTGAAATAAGATGCCAGCCAAAACTAGCTGCACGCTGCAGATTTATGGACAGATTTACATCTTGGGGATAACAACAAAAGCTGCATAAATTCCTCAACTGGATGTCAGCAAAGTGCTGCGCGCAGCATTCTTCTGCTATTGGCAGGATGTTTGGAAACCACAATCCATACTCGGGCCTTGAGTGAACAGTTATACTGTACATTTCACTTGATACTAAAAGGATGTTCTCTCCTCTTGTTGAGTCCTCACAGCTAATAAATGGCCATCTTCGCTGTCCATTTGTCAAGAATTACACTCTAACTGCATCGGCAGATCTCTGCGAGGAAAAAGGCCAGAGGTTTGTGAATCACTTGCAGGCAGGTAACTGTCTGAGTTTGTTTAATTATACGGAGGGTACGATCCCCAAAGCTCCAAGCAAGTGATGAATGTGAATATGATGTGTGGATCCTGAGTTATTTGAGCTGTCTTCCAGTGGAGCATGTACAAAGTGCATGAACAAAAAGAATTTTTCAGTGGATAAAACAACTCCTTTTATACGTCAGGATCTATGAATTATTGTTCAGCTTCTGCTAATGAAATTGTACTGGGTTTGTACGTAGAAGCATACCGATACTACCTTACAACAGGTTCGGAGTTCACATGTGCTGTATATTGTTCAGTGGAGCGAGTGTGTTAAGATGTTGTTCCTGTGTCTGTTTTACTTTCCATCGTTCTCTAAATGGTACTGTATTGTAAGATGACATATATTTTTTTACACGTATCATTTCAAATGTTGTACTGTATATATTGTATTTAAAATGAAATTAGATTAAACGAATGAATGCCGACTGTGTGGTGCATTGACTGCAGAGACGGAGCCGAGTGCGAGGGAGCTCAAGAGAGCGCAAAATATTGAATATGTGTCTGCAGTGTCAGGGCTTGAATATTAGTTTGACTGCCTTGGGGAAAACAAAGCACTATTTACACGGCCTTGAATCCAAACTGTTGTCCCTCTGTCTTTGCCTGAACATGTTGTGTTTCTCGGTTAAAAATGTTTATGAATAAAAGTAGAAAATACAGCGTACATTTTAAATTTAAAGCGAAAAAAAAAAACATAACTGACATTTGCAGTTCCTTGAAACTTGCAGCGAGAGCAAGCCTGTCCGACTCAGATCTCGCTGTAGCCAAAAGCAAAAGCCATACATTATTCATTTCAATATTCATATGCTTTCTGCTTTTTTTTACTGCATACTTAATGAAGGTGTGGGGATGGTGCTTCGGGGGAGACTGTGCTGTTTAAAGCAACATGCTCTTTGTGTGTTTGTCAAGATGGGTCATACATTTTCTCGTATAAAGCGTCCTGTCAGACACCTGGGAACATGGCTGACAAGGACAACAGACAAAAAATTATTCTGGGGGAGTGAAGCTGATGAAGTCATTTATTGAGTTTAAGTTCCTGTGTGTTTTTATTGCCTGTGTAAAGAGGCACATGAGGCTCGGTGTGGTGAGCATTTAATCTCCAGTGGTCACAACATTTGGTGTCAAAAATTACACCAATTATATCAAATCTAAGTGTCATTAATTATCAGATGCACAGATGTTATTTACATGTACAGTAATCACAGTGATAGCAGTATCTCATATGTCCATAGAGGATAAACATCCATTTAGAAGATGTGAAAGAAGCGCTCCTTGTGACTTTAGAGCTCACCTCACAAACATAATATTTTTCAAAAGTGATTCAGTCCCTCCAGGATTTCACAGGCTGTTTTTGGGATTGACATGGCGTCCCAGAAAATCAGCCAACTCACCCAGGGTATCATGCACATCATATGTTGACGTGAAAAGGCCATGATTAAACGTGGATATGTGACGAGGGCGGAGAGAGAATGTGTTGGCAGTGCAGTAACAATCTTGATTTATATTTGATCAGCACTAGTTTTACCATTTGATTGGATTTCAGTCTGAGTTTGGGGGCGGGTCTGTCTCTTGATCTGTTTCTATACGCTGTGTGTCACGGTGGCGGCATGGTTGGTGGGCAGCGCAAACATGCAGAAATACAGAGTGCAGTTCAAGCAACAGCTGGCGAATGCTTCATTTGCATCGTCTGCTGGAGTTTCACCAGTGGGGAGGAGTGATCTCTGGTCAGATGGAGGGAAGTTTACCACAGTTCATTTTCACATACTACTCACATTGTTTTCATACAAAGCTGGTTGATAATAAGCAAAAGTATCCCTTTGATTTAAGCCTTAATAAAATGTAAACAGGTGAGTTATATAAAAATGAACCTCCCATACAGTTGTCATGAACAGGGAAATTGGCTGTAAATATCTTTGTTTCCGCTGTAAAGCTGGATATTTAAACATTCTTCAGCCCTGGGGTTGCCGCCCGGCTATGACATGTGAACCAGAAGCCTGCCAAAAAAGGGCAGGAGGTGAAACACAAGCACAACCAGCCTCAGGTTAAAAATGGTATTTATTTATTTTACTAGCAAAGTAAACAGACAGATAAGAATCACTCCGATGGTGCTTCAGCTATTCTACTGTTACTTGTTGTTGACAGGCAAAACTTGCATCACCACAGTGTTCACATGTCCACAAACTAAGGGACTGGTCACTATTTATGAGGGGGGAGGCACGTCAAGTAATTTTTTAAGCACTTGTGTTTTTTATTTTGGCTTTGAGGAGGGGATACAAATTTAAGTGGTTGTATTTTGTATTAATTTTACAGCAGATTTTTAAAGAAAACATGTAGGTGGGGCACCCACTAACTCACCTGGTACAGCAGGCCCCCATGTACAAGGGCTGTGTCCTTGCCACAGCAGTCCCAGGCTTGATTCCAACACACAGCCCTTTTTGGCATCTCATCCCCTCTCTCTCTCCCCCTTTCACGCTAAATCTAACCTATCAAATAAAGGCAAAATATTTCTTATTAAAAAAAAAAAAAGAAAGAAAACACTCAGGTTTAAAAGGCATGCTGTCTTTACAGTGACCAATATTATACCTTTTATCACAGCCAGAAACTGTAAAAACACAAATTATAATTGGATTTCAAAATAAATAAAAAAATCAAAACCAAAATTTGGCCAAAAATAAATGGTTTGCGCAACCTAACCAGCATGCAAAAGGCTTTTTTTAAATTTCAGGACTTCATCTTCAACTTTTGAGTTTTCAAAATCGCGTTTAAAAATGGCACCATTTATTATAGTCAGAAATTATTTCCACTGGTCCTTGGACACATATAAGATTAACACTTTAGTCACAAAAAATATAACCACAGCTAAGCTTCAAATAGTGATATTTCATTAAAATCACTTTAATCTTAATGCAAGCAGTTTATTTTTGGCCAAAGTTAAATGAAGTAACCAGCATGAATGAGAAGAGTGAAAAACTGAAGCTTTTTTCAACTCTAGTATTTCAACACAAAGTCACTCCCTAGCCTCCTCCCTCCTCTGATAAGTAAAGAACAGTCCCTAAAAGGAACAACTTCACTCTTGCTGTAAGACGACGCAGTGTTTCATTAACAGAATTCATTTATAGAATTCTCTCAGCTCAGAGACGAGCCTATAATCTGTTAATTGAACATTCACAGCGTCGTGCTAATTGTCATTTGGGTCTTTAATAAAGAGCATTTGGCTCATTGCAATGAACAACGATTCAATTATATTAAAGAAATACAAAACAGAGAAGAAAATGAAATGAATATGTAAACACTTCATCAAAGGTTTAGTGGAGAAATAATGACGGATCTGTAAACAGAGTTGTGGTTATTAAAGGTTTTATGACAGCTCTGATAAGAGCTACTTTTGATAATGGAGTCAGGTCTTATTTAACACCTCCAGGCTTTCACAGTTCCAACACCATTTCAGGGACCCTGAGCGTTTTGTCACAGTCGTCCCCACCTCTCTCCGTCTCCTGTCCTTCAAAGTCATCCAGAACCAAACGGAAGGTAAGCGTACCTGACGGCCGGGCACCTGAGAAACCACATCTAATGCACGCCATGAAGGAGTCAGGGCAGCAAGTAAAAAAACCAATATCCCACATAACAAGACCTGCACTGTGCACAGCGGGAGACATCAACCAATCAATTGCTGTGGTTGCCATGGTGCTGCCAGCGTGTACGTACACAGGGACCAAACCCCACATGATACCTGGCTGATATGGATTGTGTGGATTTCCTCGTGTGCCTTTTGATGTGTCTTGCTCCGGTGCCTCTGGGAATCCGCCTCTGTGGGGGGATTTTAATTCACGTTCCCTCCATTAAGAAGCAGCAGCAACGTGTGCAGCAGCAGAACAATCACCACGGCCCGTTTGATTCTCTTCTCTCAAGGTACAGGCGCAATATGTTTTCAGGCGCACACCAGTGTAGCATCAAAGCCTGTCAATAGCTTTTGATTAGTACATTTTGTGCTGTGCTTTTCCAGCACAGACCCGCGTGAGCCAGGTGCACCGGCTGAGGTGAGGCTAAGCTCCGCAGATAAAAGGCATGTTGGAAAAGCTGAAAAGAAGTGCAATGAACAGATGAATGGGTAAGTACAGGGATTTAAAAAGTTGAAGCGGAGCTGAAGGCAGGGTAACATGAAGCAGGCGCAGGTGATGAATGACTCGTAATAACCTGGCGAGGAACTTGTGATTGTGTGTCTACCGGTGATGGAGGGGCCTCTCAGCGTTCAGGTGCTCTCGGGCTGATGAGCAGCCAGTTACAGCGGATACCAAGAGGCCTGGGCCAGCATGCGCCGCTGGGTATTGAGCCGGTGTCACGATGGGAGAGGGGAAAAAGGATGTATTCTTATCTGCCAAATCGGGGATGAAAATGGCCGAGGGTGAGGATGAAAGCGCGTCAAGCTTTCAATCATCATTTGTTACCAGGTGGTGGCAAATCAAAGCCATGTAAAGTGGAGTCGGCACATGTGCAGAGCGGAGGCTGGAGCGGGGCCACGTGGTAAAGCGGGACGAGGTATAGCTGTGTAGGTCACGAGTTTAATTACACGGGTTAAGCCGCACTCTTATGGCGCAGATGATCCATTGCAGCGGTGCAGACAACCTAAGAAATTCCTTTCATTTGCTGTCATGATGTTGAACATTAACAGTGAACCAGCCCAGCAGAACACTGTGTGCTTCACTTTAACTACTCCCATGGCATTTACTGGGTCTTCATGAGGAGTGGAGATAAAAGGAACAGTGCTGCAGGCGCTGTTGGAGCCGGCTCCTTCCTCAGAGTGGATAGTCCCTACGGCGAATGAGGGTTTAATCGCTCCCAATTGCTTTGCCTCAAAAAGGTGTGACCCCCCCCCTCCCCACTACCAACCACCACCACCAGCCTCCCATCTGTCTCTCATTCTTGCCAGAGAACAAATCTTGCCACAGGGAGATGTGCTGCCACTTTCCCTCAGTCCCTTCTTCCCTAAACCTTCCACTTTCAGCTTTGTAATGCCTTCATCCTACTGGGAACAGGGGAAGGAGTAATCAAAACAATTACCTAAGTCCCATTTTGTTTCATAGGAGACTTGTCTTTTTTTCATGTGAATCTACAGCCAGAATGAAACAGGTTGTGTCTTGGGGGCTTTTTCGCGGAACATCACAAAGGCAGCAGCTGTCACAACACAAGAAAAGCTTCAGTTTCATGCTGCTTCTACCAGCAGGTTTATCACTTGGCTCTTTCAACAGGAGATCCACAACCAATTACCTAAAACAAAAAAAGAGGGGAGGGGGGGGGCAACGTGTGAAAAGCAGTCACCTTGATATGTTCACATCCTCTCATCAGGAACTGTGGAATATATAGCAATCTGGATTATCATGTAGAAAACAAAGCAGCCTCAGTGAACATGTTTCACTACTGTTAGCTCCAGGGATCGTTATCTATTTTCCCAAAAAAGGAAGAGAAAAAAAAAAACGTCTCAATGCCAAGCTTACCTTCCAGTGTGTCGTGATCCAAACAGCAGAAAAGAAAAGCTCGGCTACGTCTTTGCAGATCAACGGATCTTTGACTTTGATGAGACAAAATGAGCTCACCACCAGATATAATATGTTGCCTGGCCCTCCCCGCTGCCCACTGTTCATATCTATCCCCTACAGTAACTCTCATACTCCCGGGCATGTCGTCCGAAATTGTAAAGGCCTTAATTAAAGATTAATGTCAGGGCTTCTTGCATGCGCTGCTTAGATAACTCATTTCCCAGGGCGCGTTGCTAAAAACCGCCCAGGCCGGACACCAGATTTTTCAGCTTCCAGAACAAAAGCCCTCAGCTCTCTGGCCAACACGATCCTTTCAGCTGAAGGACAAGCAATAACAGCTTTGCTGCTGCCTTTGCGATGCCACCACTGTGACTGCAACAGGGGGGAGGTTGAGTCATTTTAATTATCACAGGCAGGCAAAGAGACGCAATCAGCCGGCTGAAGGCCCGCCGCACCGCCTGCTTGTCCCTCCACCCCTCGCAACAATTACTGATGCTCGTCTTCCTGGTGAAGCCTGTTTATAATGTCAGGGCATGCCACGGAGCGGGGGATCTGTCGGTGGGAATCAGCCTCGTTTTATATGCCTCTCCACACAAAGCGAGGTGTAGATGCATGGCCTGTTTGTACAGGCAGAGCCATTCAATCATGTGTGTGCATGTGCGTTCATGTTTTGTCAGCAGTTTCAAATAGATATAGATGAGATCTGACCAACTCCAGTGGAGTGCCGGCAGTGCTGCAGCGGGGCTCGTTGGTGTCTGTATCACATAATAACAGATCCTTCTTCCAGCATCTCAAGGCTGTTTCTAGCTCCTTCCATGAGGAAGATGAAATCCAAAGACACGCCAGCCTCCATGTTTACGATGATAAGGCTCGCAGTGACCAACACAATCGCCAGAAAAAATATTGGCAGTGTACATTTCTGCAAACCACAAATATGTTACATTTACACCTTATTATGAAGCTCAGTGGTTCCCAACTGGTGGGTTGTGGTCCAAAAGTGGGATTATAAAGCCAAACAATGTTCTTTTTTCCCAAACCCAACCAAGAGCATGTGATGTTGAAGGAAAAAAACAGCAAGTCACAATGTTGTACCGACATAGTGCTTTTATTTTGAAAGAGACTGTATGCAAAATGTACATTTCCTGTAAAAACAGAGGTGTATTTTGAAAACAGACAATGTATGTAACAGGCAGAAGTTGACACAGCGACCCAGAACGTCAACAACCAACACACCCAAGGTAGCTTGCCTGTCATATGTCGACGTGGAACCAACAAGGTCTGTGAGGATGTGTTGGATGACAAAGTCAGCTCATATATTAACGTCACTTTAACAACACAGATATGATACATATAAGAAACACACTGTGCCGATATTATCTTCTGACTTTGGGCTGTTTCAGCGTCTCCATGAAAAAGATGAGCTCCACAGCCAGTGACATGTTAACCACAGACACATCAGCCTCCATGTTTACGATCAATATGAAAAGGCTCATAGTGACGGCGCGTTCCAGAGGGGTGAAGGATACTCTGACGGTCTGAAAGGCCTGCTATTCAGCTCTCTCTGTTTACCTCCACTGTGGAAGACTCTAAAATCTGAAGGAGCCTCACAGAGATGAAAAACAAGCGCACCCTGCAATATCCAGCAGGCTGTCCAGGCCAGCAGATAACAGATCCAGGCTTTCAAACAGTATATCTTCTCTGGAGGGAATGCTATCTGATCATTACTTTATTTGCTTAACAGATGCCAAAATGACTGTATCACTGCGAGTGCTGCTGCTGTGAGCAAATCTCCAGCCTGATATCCACAGTGAATGGCAGCTTCAGTCATTGATTCAGTCTGGTTTTGCCGTCTTGTTAGCCATTTTCTGTGGCTGCAGGATCAATTTTACCGTCTTCAACAGCGCCTGACATGTCAGACGTCATTCCCAGTCAACAATGAAGCTGTGTTAGCCGGCAAACAGTTGGCATAACTTATACCCCTGTGTACAGAGAGTGGCAGTCAAAGTATATACGATGACAATTTGCTTGTTTAATGAGCAGCAGCAGATGACAAGGTGTCATGATGTCGGAAAATAGAGGATGAGGAGGAGTTGATGATTTACACAATGCAAAATTAATTCTCTGACCAAGTCCATTGTTTTCTTTTATCAGGACGCCTCAGACAGCATTATCACCAATTCAATATTGACAACAACCAAAGAAACAAAAGGAGACGCTGTGTTTTATTAACTCAACACAGGTAATCTGTTAGACTCTTACAGCCTGTTCCTGGCTGGCTGGTAGAGTCTTACTCAGTACATTTACATGACAATAGCGAAAATCAATTTATTGTGTCAGTCCAACTAAAACCAGACCTCTAAAATCCTTGTAAACATATTAGTCCAACTGAAATTGTGTGAATTTCTCAATTGAAAAGTAAATTTCTCTCAGTGGGAATAACACACTCAGATAATCAACATGACTCCTGCATGTATACAGCCAATCAGACCCAAACTGGCCAAGGCGCTCTGAGCATGCTCCACAGTTTCCACTCCGGGCTTTGACCCACAAGTCGAATAGCGTTAAATGTCTAACAGAAGAAGAAGCTGGTAACAACATGGAGAAATCTACATCCAGAGCTGTTCTGTTTTTGGACAGACTAGGAGACACAGTTCATGCTGTGTCAGCTGAAAGAGTTAAATATCTTAAAACACATGGATGGGAGGAAACACGTGATGGTGATTGATTGGTCTGTGACGTAATAGGTCAACAGGAAAAAGGTTCCATACTAACAAGCTGAAAGGGGGCATATCTCCACCCATCGTAGAGGAGTCAGACATACTTCGGTCAATAAATGGATTCCCCTCCCGTGCTTGTATACTGGGACAACGACAGTAGTCGGCCTAGACGAGCTGTAACTGTAGCTTCACTTAACTGATCATATAAATGTACTGACTGTCTTACTGCTGACATGTTTGTATTCATCTGATTAAAGAATTGTTTGGAATTTGCCAAATCAGGAAGATATCATCAAATACGATGACGACTGTTTTCTTAAGTTCTTTATTATTTCAGTTTTGTGCATAAATAACCCCGGCCCCAGCAACTCTGGGATCAGATGGTGTTTCCTGTGCTGATTGCGCACTGCCTGCTCACACTCTGCGTTGGCTATGTTTGCATGTTTCTACTGAGGAACTTGAAGGTTTGAGGAACAGATTTCTGTGATTACACAAGAATCTGTGGTGCAGGAGATGGCAACATCTTAGCTGTACTAAAGTTAGCTATTATCTAATTTACACCTGTACTCCCTGGGCAGGAAACAAGAGAATTACATCTCTGTCAAGAAAATTAAAACTGTAGTGTGAAAATTTAACTGTGAGGCAGTACAATGGTATCAGCAAGATTTAATATTCAGGGTGTTGATTGTCACTTTGGTTACACAAGTCATGCGCTTTGAGTAGTGACAGAAAGAATGTACATGATTGGGTTATTTTTAACCATGATGTCATCTTAAATTTAAGATCAGTAAGGCTGCAGCATTTTCTTAAATAACTTGGTACTGAACTCCAAAAGTTTGTTGCTCTAAAAGAGAAGACTCATTCAATCTCTGCTGTATTGCTGCTGTATTGCTGCTGTTGGTCCTCCTAGTTTTCATCCTGTTATCTGAGCACAATGACATGAGCTGTTTTAATAAAGGAGGAGGCGGTTTATTGATCACTTTGTACACTCACATCAGCGAGACACCGGCCCGGTCATCAGAAGAAAATTTTGGCATTGTACGATTCTACAAACCATAAATAAACGTCTGTAAAGTGACATAATATATCAGCTGACTTTGTCATCTGGAGGTGGAGGAGATGATGGATGGTATGTCACCCAGGAGAGACGCCTGCCAAGCTGCAGACCACTGTTCCAGACCAATAAACAACAAAACCAGTTGTGATTTAGCAAACTGTGTTTTCAGCAGCGTTTCAGGCACAAAATGTTGGTGTTCTGAGATTGTGACCTAAAAACTGGGTATTTTAAGCTCCCTCATGATCTTTTCCTAACCATAACTAAATGAGTTTTAAGCCCCAACTTAACCAGACATTAAACACATCATTATGTATGTTGAAACATAAAGTTTGAATGTATCTGCTACAAATAACATGTGAATGTAACATATCCACTGTTTGCTGAAATGCCAACATTTTCTCTGGCGATTGGGTTGAAGACACATAGAGGCTGTCAAAGGTCAGGAGGTGAAGCAAGTGTTGTTTTTCCAGCTTGTGAAACAGTATGAGATGTGTGAAAGAACCATTGACTGCATACACACATACTGCATAGTAACACCAGAGTCCTGAACTGGTCCATTTTTGAAAACCTGCATCCGCCCATACCCGTAAAGCTCAGAGCCAGAACCGACCAGTTACCCGTCATTATGTCTAAGTCAATGCCACACCCACCTGCACCTGGCTGCAGTCCCTCACATTAAGCTGGGTTCTCCGTTCTTGAATTCCAGATCCAGCGGAGGAGACGTCTCTTTCACTGGATGGTGAAAACATTCAATCACTGCCAGGTTAGGAAACATTTTAGCATGCTCCTTCCACCACCGTCAAACCTCCAAAGGATCCTCCTTGGGTGTCTTGAACTCCATGTAGGCTGCCACCTCATCCTCAGGCTGCAAAGTTTCATGGCTGGAGTCCTCCATGTCGGTGACCAATGTGACGACCGGGTCAAAGGTTTCACTTGTGTCACTGACTTTCAAAATAAAAGGAACTGTGTGATAATAGTGATTTAGATTTCAAAATATAACACATTTACTGCACATCTTTTTACTTTGTTTTATTCTGAAAAATAAAAAATAGATTTTTGTTCCCACCCGCATGTTTTTTACCCGTGAATTTATACATATACCTATACCACATGGACCCAATGTGCTGCTGGACTCTGAGTTACACCCTTCTCTGTCTTGATGTTAGCACGTATCTTCATTAACAATATAATTCCATTTTAACACCACTAGGGATAGTATCACCCCCAATGGCACTGATTGGCTCGGGTTGTCTCTCTAAATGGGAGGTCATCAGAGCAAAACATGTCGTCTTTGGATCAATTACAAATCTGGAGATATAGGTAGGATGTAGGATTCAGAGGGATGAAATCAGGATATCATTTTTGCTGATAACACAGTATGTCAACTCTGACATTGGCTCATTTTGCAATAAAGCTATTTTCGTAGCTGTTTGTCTCCGTCTGCTGTCATACTCTTAATAATCAGAGGGTCACTCTTCACCACTGACACTGACATCGAAAGCCTTACCTCACCAGCTCTGACGTGTCCTGTCCCTTCACTGCCACCGCTGAGGGCTTCAGTGATGCTGCCCGTATGTGAGACCTAATTACTTTCTCTGCTGGCCCCTGCCACAAGGTCGCACTTGTTATGCCACTGTCCCATCCACACAATCAGATTTCTCACAAAGGGAGCTAATCTCATTCCTTCACAAGCCATTATCTTGATCGGACCGGCTTTTTACGCAATTTGCAACGCTGTCCAGACGAGAGAATGACTTTCCTTTACCAGGAGTGAAGACGCTCATCAGCATCCCACTGAGAAGTTTCAAACTGTCAGCCAACATCCACCAACTCCAAATTGGAGTTAAATTGAAGAGGCGTCCGGCTGGAGAAAGGCCAAGACAAGCAGGCCCGAGCATCGCTGCAGCGGCAGATGTCGATGAAGGTTTTTAATGGAGTTGAATTAATTCACGCAGGGTGTAATTTGTCCTGTGGATGTGGGAGGCGTACTAAGCCTGAACTTTTTCAGGGTCACGAGAGTCGTTATATTGATAGACATCTGCTGAGGCGGCCCGCAAATTTGCAGAAACTGACAGATCTGTTCTGATGTCGAGATAATGATAAATTGCATTCCTTCAGTGTGAGGCCTGTTGTGAAGCCAGAGTTGTGTTCTAACAAATGTTTGACCAGTAAAAGTGTGAAAGGTCCAGTGTGGAGGATTCACAGGGAGATATCACCAGAAATGGAATTTAAAATAATCAGTATGTTTTTTTTGGTGTATAATCAGCTGAAAATAAGAATTGTTGTGTTCTTGTTACCTTAAAATGAGATGTTTTTTAACTACATAGGGAGCAGGTCCTCGTTGACGGAGATCACCATGTTGCACCTTTATGTTTCTACAGTAGCCCAAAATGGACAAACCAAACACTGGCTCTAGATAAGGACATTCATGTTTTTGCGTCAGCCACCTTAGTTAGCAGCCCCTATGCAACAAGCAAACACAGATTTTTCAGCCTGAACACTGAACTGTAAGGAATTCTAACCAGGAGAAGTTTCAGCTGGTTGCAATCAGCAGTCCTCACCACTAGATGGCACTAAATCCCCATCAATCTGACACAATGGACCTTTAAAGTGCTAAACAACTAAATAACTACTTCTTTTCTTCTTAAGTTAATTTTCCAAACAATTTGTGGTATACCTACTCTGTATTTGTTCTTATATTTCACTAATTATCCCATAAAGTATAGAGATAGAGATTAAACATTTGGTCTTTGTATGTTTCTCATCTGATCAAACTGTTTTGCTCTGATTGTCTTGGTTGTTTTTTGCCACCAGGTATACTTCAGTCAGTGAACACAACACCAGATCAATCTGATCAATTTTGAATCAGAGGTGTGTGAGCAGCGATTCACAGCCCTGAAGCCAGGCTGGACTTTGTCTGTGAGTTTATAGATCAGTCAGTCAATTTAAGGGCAAACACAGGTTCAAATTGTATTTTGTTATGTTATTATTTACATCTGCCTCATCACTAAAAGACAAATATCATCCATCAGGTTGGTTTGCAGCATTTCACCTGACACCACTTCACCTGGTGGATTGGTTTCAGAATCAGAGCAGGGTTCAGTGTTGTGACTGTTGCATTCATTAACTGACTTCAGCTTTATTAACTAGATGAACTGTGAACATGTGTTTATTTATGAGCACAAAGTGGCTGTCATGAGGACGAAGCCTTTCACTTTTCAGTCACAGGATCATCATTGTAACTCTGTGACCGTCACACTGAAGTGCCTGCAGCTCTGTTTCAGCAGCCTGATGCTTTGGGCCTGATTCAAAGCAAAATAACTGTAGTTCTCTTTAACACTGTAACATGGGCGGATAATGAGACACTGGGCCCCTGGGCACAGATATGGAAAGGGCCCTACCACCTCTCCTACAGAGGGACAAGATACACAGACTATGTGGTTGTGTATCTCTTTGCGGTCTTATTGTCTCTCATTGTGGTCATCTTGAGTCTCTTCCTGGTCAGTGACATAATAATAAGCTGGCTCCCGGTCGACTTTGCCTCTTAATTCTTGTTTTGTGTCATGTTGTAGTGGTTATGCTTTATTGTTTTCCTTGTGTCCTGTTTAACATTTACATGCTTCCACTGGCTCAAATTATGGCAAATAATAATATATCTTATCATAACTACGCAGATGACACACAAATGTACATGACCATATCACCTGGTGACTATGGTCCAATACAAGATCTGACTAAATGTATTGAACAAGTCAATAATTGGATGTCTCAGAATTTCCTACAGCTAAACAAAGATAAAACCGGAGAAATTATTTTCGGAGCCAAAAATGAACAAATAAAAGTCAGTCCTCAACTTCAGTCAGTAATGCTAAAAACCACAAACCAAGCCAGAGCCAAGCTTGGTGTAATCATGGACTCAGACCTGACTTTTAACAGTCACATCAAGTCAATCACAAAGTCAGCCTACTATCACCTCAAAAATATATCAAGGATTAAAGGACTCCTGTCTCAGCATGACTTGGAAAAACTTGTTCATGCATTTATTTTCAGTAAACTCAACTACTGCAACAGTGTCTCTACAGGTCTCCCCCAAAAATCGATCAGACAGCTGCAGCTGTTTCAGAACGCCGCTGCTCGAGTCCTCACTAAGACTAAAAAGGTAGATCATATCACTCCGGTACTGAGATCTCTATACTGGCTTCCTGTCAGTCAAAGAATTGACTTTAAAGTACCAATGCTAGTTTACAAAGCTCTGAATGGTCTAGGGCCAACATATATATCTGATATGCTCCCACGTTACGAACCAGCCAGACCTCTCAGGTCTTCTGAACTGGGTCAACCTTCTGTCCCCAGAGTCAGAGCTAAACATGGTGAAGCAGCATTCAGCTATTATGTTCCGCATATCTAAAATAAATAACCAGAAGACTGTAGATCCGCCCCAGCTCTCAATATTTTTAAATCAAGACTGAAGATGTTTTTGTTTACTGTATGTTTTTAGCCTACTATTTTATTGCATTTTAGCTTTTTAAACTCCCTTGTCAATCCTTTTATACTGCCTTGTGTTGTTGCTTTTATTTTTTATTTTATCATCATATATTATATATTATTGTTGTTTGTTGATGTTTTTTATGTATTTTAATGTAAAGCACTTTGAATTACCTTGTGTTTAAATGTGCTATATAAATAAAGTTGCCTTGCTTTTGTAGTAATTCTGTGTCTTTTGGTTGTTTTGTGTTTTTTGTCATCTTTTTTTATCTCTTTTTGGCCGTTTTTTGTCTCTTTTAGTATTTTGTGTCAGTTTTTTGTTGTTTTGTGTCTCCTTGTGGTAATTTGGTGTCTCTTTGTGGTAATGTTGTGGTTTTTTTTTGTTTATTTGTTTTTTTGCAGTCATCATGTGTCTCTTTTTGGTCATTTTTTGTCTCTGTAGTAATTTTGTGTGTCTTTTGTTGTGGTAACTTTGTGGTTTTTGGTTGTTTTGGGGTTTTTTGTAGTAATTTTGTGTGTGTTTTTGTTGTTGTTCTGTGTCTCTTTGTAACTTTGTGTTTTGGGTGACAAATACATTTTGCAAATGAAGGCTGGGGCCCATTCAGTAATCCATCCCCGCACTGTAACTAATCTGAGCTCGCCTGAGGCCTCCCACTGTCACTTTATAGTGGACAGTCTGAGTTTACTACATGTCAGAAAGTGATGAGAATGAATCACTTGTGGGAAACACTGGCACAGGAATATAAACCAGGACCAGATTTCTGTATTGTGACTTGATATTATTTTGGCAAAATGCAGAAAAGATTCAGATTTATTTTGATGGAGCAAAACCAAAGATTATTCTTGGACGATAAATGGTTACCAGAGTCTGGATTAGTATTGTACTGCACTGCCACCTGCTGGTGTGTAGCCTGTATGGGTACACCTGACATGAGGAAGGGTTAGATTAGAGAAAGGAGAAGCAGAGGGGTCAGAGTTCACAGGAAGGCTCCCCTTCTCTAATGCTGAACTTTTTTTATTAAAGTAGTATGTCACTGCATGGCAGGGTATTCTCTCTTCTTACCACACACACACACACACACACACACACACACAGATAAGTATTCAGGAGACCTCCGTTATCTGCCTCCGTGGGGATCTGTTGTCCCAACTGCGATTCAGTCCTTTTATTCTGGAGGCGAAGTGTTGGTTTTCATTTGAAGGTGAGAAAAGGCAAAATTACTTTATGAAAAGTAACTCCCTGGATAGGGAATGAAATAACACGCTCTCTGTCTGCTTCTGCCAAGTTTCATTGTGTTAAAGTGAGAATTTTTTCAGACCGTTCACCTTCAAGGATTCAAAGACTCGAAGGCTTTTAAAGTTCTTCAAATGTAGCTAAATGACTTGTGTTGCCTCTGGGTGGTTCACTGTGAGCTATGAAACTGAAACCTCTGAGCAAATAATCACTGCTATTATTTCTCTGGACGATCCCACTGCTGTGAAATTTGCTGCACGATGTTAGGTGGATGTGTCGTGCACCCAGAATTTATTAGAGGAAAACACTTCAACAGGTTTAAACAATACTGATGGTCCATGCTTATCAATGGAAGTCACTGCAAAACCTGCAGAAACGTATCAAAGGTTTTTGGAATGATAGCTTTGCATTTATCCACAGATGGATTCAAACCTGAGAAAGTAATGAAATTCCACAATCTCTTTTTCCAGGCCTGGAAAAGTCATGGAATTAATGAAATCCTGAAAAGTTTTGAAAAGTTGATGGAATTTTGGTGTGTGTTACTAAATTAACTCTTAAGACTCATTTATACTTCCTTTACGTACAAGAAAAGATGCATCAGTTTCAAACTCTGTAAACATCACCGCCGTCATACATCCATGCGTCCGTATGATGTCACAGATACAGGTGATAGATAGGAGGATGTAAAAAGCTATCTTTAAACAGAGGCAGCATTGTAGATGGCAGTTTTCTATGAGGACATCCTGACGTGGACGAAAAATTCTCTTGACTATTATCACCAAATATGTTATGTAATTATATATTACCACTTCAATCTGTTCCGTCATTATGTAAATTTCTTCGGCGGTCGTGTCTTGCTCAAACTACGCTACACTGCCTCCATGATCTCCAGTGGTTCTGCTGTGTCTTCCGAATCTGTAAGCTTTCAGAAAACAGACTGAGGGCTCTGTCCATGTCTGTCTCTAAAGTTGAGCATAAACAAGCTCTTACACTCATCCTCAGTGGATAATGTTCCACGTCCTGTAGCACAATATCAAATTTATTTTCTGCAGCTGATTGCAACATAGCTACATAATGTAGCTCTGCATCACTGCATGATCTTTTTTTCTCCCTGCGTTCTGTCTCTCTGAACACCAGTTAGCTGGAGGTATGTTTGAATAGAGTCTGAATCTGATATGTTTGAATAACAATGGGGCAAGAAAACTTATGTTGTGAGGGTTTTATTTACTATGTAGGGTCATGAATCCCAAAGTTTTGCCAATGGACACTTTGGTGTTAACTGCTCTGAGAGTAGAGCATAGTTATTTGAAGGTACATGCGATTCTTTAGTCAGCTGTCACTCTGCCTGTAATAATACCATCAATATTTGGAGTAAATCTCTACTCCACCGTTCTGTTTGTTTCATACGTTGTGAATGGTCATGAAAAATTTTATTACAGGTCCTTGAAAAGTCATGGAAATTCTGTCCATGAGAATGTGTGGGAGCCCTGTGAATCTGCTCAGTGAGCAAAGCTGCTGTGTCTCTAATTGGCTGTGCAAAAGAAACATTAGTCAAAAGGTCTCAATCACTCAACATTTTCTACTCAGTCAAAGGCCAGATATACTTGTAGACATCATACAGCTACAGATTACACTGACCTTTTCTTCCATTGGAAATCCTTGTTGCAGATCAAAGATGTGATGCAGAACATCAAGCTGGAAGAAATCAGACAAGCCCTGAACGTCTCCATGAAGAGTGGTCTGTCCTGTATGTGCTTAATACATTATGATGCACATTTTTGTTGTTTGTTCTGTGACCTGTTCGTTTCTCTTTCTTAACCTTCCATTTCAATCTACATTATGTTTGTACTTCAAGATACTAGCTAACATTAATGTCCCGTCTGATATATGAAAAAAAAACTCTATAAATTAAGTGTTAAGAAAAGAAATCCTGGTTGCAGGAGGTTTAAGTTAGGAAGTTGCTGAGCAAGAGAGAATAGAATTGAAGACAGAAAATGTAGATTTGTCTTTTTTAACATCACACTATATCAACACTGTCATTACAAGATTAAACTTCTCACAGTTACAGTTGAGGCTGGGCCAAAGAAAGCATCACGGGTCTGACTTTCTGCTGTGATTTGAGGAAGTTCTGCTTCCATGCTCTGCCTGTTTCGGTCTTTCAATCAGCTCTCCTCCTGCCTGAAGGGACACGTGTATTTCTGTGACAGTCTACAGTCAGTCATGCTGTAAATCAGGCCATCAGACTAGTTAAACAACACTGCCATCCGCTGCCTGTGACGGGCACATACACTGTCGGTGGTCACTGACATGAAAGGAATCCTAAAGGAATTCTGCCTATGTTTTTTCTTTTTTACTTTTATTCATGCAAAGTTTGCCCTTTTCCTGTTACACATGAACAATTTGACACATTCAAGTTCAACCGCAGCCAACTGCAGCCGGAGTGTTTAGCTACGAGTGTCTGACTCAAAGGCACCTCAGCTGTAATTGTTGAGGGGAAAATTTAAACAGCAGCTTTGCAATTCTACTTGTGCAACTTGAGTGGATAAATTTTACCTGAAGTGGATAAAAAGGCAGAACAGTGATGGCTGCACATCATTTTATCCTATCAGTGTAATGTGAGTTTGGGGGTCAGGCTGCGAGGACCGGATTAAATGAGATACCATTTATCTTTCGACGCTCGCTGACCTGAATGGTGCTTGTTGTGAGACTGAACTACATACTTCCTCCACTAGACCCCGCTCTATCTCCTGAGGTCATTTTATCTTTATATTCATATTCATAGAAAGTAGAGTTGATACAGTACTTAGAAAACCCCTTAAAACTTTCCACATTAAAGGACTGATTCACCTGAAATCCACCGTGCTGTTAGATTAAGTGTTACCCACTGATGCTTTAAGATATCTGTCTTTGAGATTTCACCCCGACACAGCGGAGGTGAATGTAATTTTCTTTTCTGGTAAATTGAAAAAATACATTCAGTTTTCATACTAACCTTTTTCTACTAAAGAAATAGTCCCACCACTGAAATCAGTTCAAAGTGAGCTGTGTGGATTATTCACAGTAAGTGGAACATTGTTTCTGGAGACATATAAAACCTCAGGACCTCGGCTGCTGGCACGACTTGATACCACTGTGAAAATGTCTTGTGGGATCTGGGTGCACTGACCCTTTGAGATGAGTGTGTTAGAGTAACTTTAGTGGGTAATACAGCTTACTTTGATCCTTAAAACACAGAGCAAAGCCCTGAATGTTCCCTTACTGCAGCTTCTCTGCCTGCTCCTGTCTTATATTTCAGGTGTTTAACCACTAAATTTAATCATCGAATAGAACAAAGTGTGCATCTAGTCGTGGACGAGAGGCTTGTGCTCATGACAGCATGAGATGTAAAACATTAAAGAAGTATTTCAAGGCTGGAAAGATACTAGTACTGTATTTTGTTGACGTTTGAGGTACTTGTACTTTGAGTATTTCCATTTTCTGCTACTTTAAACGTCTACTACACTCCGTCTTGGAGGCAAATGACGTATTTTTACTCCACTAGATTTATTTTACAGGTAGTTACTTCACAGATACTGATCATTAATACAAAATATAATCAACTAATAAAACATGGTTTATCATTATATATTAAGCAACTCAGCAGTACATACAACCTGGTCTTATTATGAAGTCATCTAATAGTTGTGCTTGGTCTGTAAATTCTGGTGTCCGACACCAATGAAAAAAGTTCTACGCAATCGGTCATTGTTAATCTGTAATGGTTCCCAGCGTCATGAGGAAACGCAGCATCAGGAGAAAACTCAGCTGGACAACAACGTAAGTTAAGGGGATGAAAGTCATGGAGGTGGTGGATGGGTCCAACAACCATAGCTTTCACCAGGGAGTCCAGTGTTTTCTTCGTGTTTGAATGCAAAGCCAAACCCTGTTCTTTTTTACCTAAACCCAACCACATGCGTTTGTTTTTGCAGGAAAAAAAAACATCGATTCATGGTGTTGTACCAACTTTTATTTTGAAAGAGACTGTCTGTATGTCTGAGAGAAAGCAGACATCTCTACAGCTGATATCTCCAACACTCAGCAACTCACATCAAAACTATCTGGGCTGATAAATAGGATTACAGGTAAGAAGCAAAATGTGTCCTTTATTTGGGGGTGAACTGTCCCTTTAAGTACAGCCGAGACCTATAAAGTGGGGGAAATTTAATTTGCATTAATGTTTGATTCAATGGACCCCGATTTTACTTTAAGGGATCTGTTTGCGAACATTAAAAGAAGATATGAATCAGAGATGGTGTAGAATATTTGAGCATTGGCTTCTTATCACTGGGATGTTTGTTGGTTGACTAAGTCTACGTCTGGTTTTGAACAGCTGATCACAGCGTGATTGAAATCTGTTTTTTGTGCCTGTCTGATTTATCACTTTACTCATCCTGGCAGGTGTAACTGAAGCTTTATAAGTACAACAAAAGACTATTTGTAGCTAATCCTGTGGCACCAATCAGCTTGTTAGATGAGTGGGCTTCAGGGAAAGATGAACACACACACAGATACAATCAAAAAGGATGTATTGTTTTAATTAAACACAGTAAAGTGTCTGCTGAGGAAAATGGATCAGCTTTCCTTAAAAACTGAAATCCAAAGATACTGCTCCCTATCCTCGGAGTCTGACTGTGTGAAGTGAGCAGGTGTGAGTCGGTCAGGTAAACCTGAACATGTAGCAGAATACTGCTAAAAAAATCGTTTTCATGTTTTTTTTGTTTTTTTCCTGCAGCCAAGCTTCTCTGGAGAAACCGCACGAGGCTGTTCAAAGCATGTTTCTCCGTGTGCCGCACTTCATCCAGGCTCGTGGGCTGTCAGGGTTAAGAGACGAGTTTCAAAGAAGGACACCGAAGCACTTTGATTTGAAGATGAAACTGACATTTATTGAGGCCAAGACTCTCGTTCGCCACAGTCAAAGTCTGTTTTATCTGCTGAAGTCGAAGTGCCTCGTGGCCCCTTTGAAAAATGTTCAGCACAGCACACACTGATAAGAGCGTACACTGACCCGGTGTGTGCGCTGATGATATGAACAGGTGCTATGTGCTGAATGTTAACATCCACAAATCATTCTGCATTAATTTCCAGATGTGACTGTAGTATTGAAAATCACTAACACACTGCAGCTCCTCTGTTCTTCAAACACCTTTTACTTTACAACAGGAAGTAATGTCAAAATAAGACTCTGGTATCAATAGTGTATACGACCAAACTTCTCAACAACAGTCTGTTCTTACCCTGAATAACCAAAAAGGGAATAGTCCAAGGCCATTTCACAGACCTTTCAAAAGGAAGATATAAATGTCTGATCTTTAGAACAGATATCTGCGTTTGATGCAGAATCTTTGGGCAACAGGACAATTTTTTGGTATCAGATAGTTCTGGTTTGCATTAGTTTTTTATACATTTATCTTCATCCATATGCAGATATCTGTTTATAGACATTAGCCGAAATGTTGTCAGAACCTGTCTCCAACCAAACTGTAAAAAATAAGTGGTGCACAGTTAAGGTAGTCTTGCTCTGGATATCTGCTGGCTACACCAGAACCAACAGCATATTGGCTGTTGCCCCTGCAGACTCTATCATCATCAGAGCGATGGGTTCCCAGGTTTATATGAAGGAGTTTGCATGTTCTCCCCGTGTCAGCGTGGGTTTTCTCCAGGTACTCCAGCT
This sequence comes from Cephalopholis sonnerati, assembly GCA_019142605.1. Taxonomy (NCBI): domain Eukaryota; kingdom Metazoa; phylum Chordata; class Actinopteri; order Perciformes; family Serranidae; genus Cephalopholis; species Cephalopholis sonnerati. The sequence continues at coordinate 39,422,130 of JAGQAX010000005.1, read as the reverse complement.
TCCTCCCACAGTCCAAAGACATGCAGGTTAACTGGTGACTCTAAATTGTCCGTAGGTGTGTATGTGAGTGTGAATGGTTGTCTGTCTCTATGTGTCAGCCCTGTGATAGTCTGGTGACCTGTCCAGGGTGTACCCTGCCTCTCGCCCAATGTCAGCTGGGATACGCTGCAGCAACAAACACACGTGGTTACGTTTAGCCAACACACACACACACGGTGGGGTTTAGGAAAAAAGAACAGGGTTTGGCTTTACAAACTTACAGGAAGTGAACACCGGTTGGAACACCAAGTTGGCGGTTGTTGGACCCATCCACTACCCTTCCTGCCCACTGTACTAATACTTCCAGCACCTTAACTTACATTGTTGTCCTGCCATGTTTCCCCATGACCCTGCAGGGTGCCATTAAAAATCACGCTGACCTGCTGTGTATCATGCTGACATGAGGATGGCTTTTTTCATCGGTGTCTGAAGTCGCTGACGAAGCGCTGGAATTCAAAGACTTTGTAAAAAAAATAATAATAATAATAATAATCTAAAGAAAAAAATTGCAATGCTACGAAAGGCAACCATACCCTGCAGTTCAAAATAATCATTAGCAAATGTAATCATAATCTTATTCAACTGTACAAATTGCTATTATCATCATCACCACAGGCCCTGATGTTGTGGTGCACTGTAGTTCTGTGTAGCAGAAGCTGTTGCTCATTTGCTGTTGGTACAATCAATGTCAAACACTGGGCTCTCTCTCTCTCTCTATTTTAGTACTTCCAAATTTATTTTAAAAGGTGAAAAACAAGAGTGTAATATGAATGTTAAATCAGCTATATCACTGTAGATTATAATAGTTTTTGTGAAGTGGTAGTATGCCATGAAAACGTCTTAAAAAGTGTGTGTACTTTTCCTCTGCAGCCCTCAATTATAGCTGGCTTCCTGGAAATAACATTCAGGTCATCAAAAAGTCAAAAACCCTAATCTAAAATATTTGATTCAAAATGCTCTATAATGGTCTGTTTGGCTATTTTCCTCCGGAAGGAATGCCACCCAGCATCCCCTGGATGATCTGGTTGTAGAGATGGTCGACTGAAAATGGTCCCCTACGATGTTTAATAGGTGATTACGGCCCTGCTTGGTCATTTCCTAAAACAGCTGGTTACTGTAATATTTGAGCAAACTTTATATATAGCAGTTCATTTGTTGGGGACTATTTTCAGCAGTGGATGAATATACATTTGCAGGATGGTGTATGCCCGTCAAGTAAGGAGGGTACAGAGAGGTGGTCTGTAAACCAGCTTAGCTTAAAATAAAGATAGTCACATCACAGTGGTTTCGTATCATGAATCCTTTAATCATATCCTGAAACAAAATAGACTCAGTGTGCAGTGAAGAAATCGAGTAAATAAATATAGTTTCTCAGAGATACACAATTTGCTTGATGCTCAGGATTTTATTTTCAGGACCTAGACTTTGAAAGGAGCAGAATACAGGCAGGCCTCAATGCTGGACACACAATCCAAGGGTCTGACGGGATGAAAACAACAACGGGAAAAGAAAAAAAGACATCGCAGCTACAAGAAGAGAGAAAAAAACACAATCACATCTTCACAGGAAGTGTCTGGTCCCCCAAAACGTCACCTCTGCCTCCGGGATGGTTGTCAGTAAATTGTACTTCGTTTTAAGATGTACGGCCTCCGGGACTTGGTGGTGTGCGACGCTTGTCTCTTCAGGATGTAGGGTGATTTTCGTTTGAGCGGAGTGTCGCCGTTCTCCTCTAAATATTCTTGAGAGTCGTGGAGTAGCTGTTAGGGGCACAGAGAGACACGGCAGAGGGTGAGTGTCACACGGCAATGAGGAAATGGCAGCAAACACATGTTTTGTTGCTGAGTGGCGGGGTAATGGGAGGCTGCGGCGGTGTCGCTGTGATTAAACGAGCCCTTCTCCTCTGTGCTTCCATGCATGGCAAAACAGGTGCTAATCTGCTGTCGCTGTGTTAAGATTAAAAAAAAGGAGAGAGACGGTGCTGTGTGAAAGGAAAATGATGGAGGAGGAGGAGGAAGAGACAAAGACGAGGTGAGACACAGAGAGTGGCGTTTAATGAGGTGTGTTTACTGCGAGGGAGGATGGATGGGCTCTTGTGCGCATGTTTGTACGACATGAGTGAGGTTTAGAGGAAGCCTGTATGGACATGCCTGTATTTATTATGTGTATGTTTGTGAATGTGTGTGTGTTATTAGCTCAGTTTTGTTTTGCTTTTTTAAATTAATAAACATGCAATTTGATGGAACTGTTTCTCTGTATTTAGGTATTTTATATTTTCTTTCTTCACTTCATTTGAACCAGGCATTGACTTCCTTTTTAAATTATTTCAAAAGGGAAATATTGTACTTTCATATCTGTTTGCTTTGCAGACGTTGGGCCTCATGCAGCAACATTCTCTTAAACATGCTGCCATGCAACTGATGTGATTGGTTGGCACAGACACGCCCATTTGTGAGCTTGCAAGGTGTGGACACCCAGTGGAAATTAAATGAACTGCATCAAAATGAGACTGAAAGTGTTGAGACAGACTCGACTCATCACTGCTGCTCTGATGCGTTTTCCTAGTTGCCGAGTATCTCAGGATTGTGATAGCTCTATTTCTGGGGTTATATCATTCTTGTGATGGGTGGGAAATGTTTGTGTATCACTAATGAGATTGACCACAAACGTTATCCCTGCACAATCTGTAGCACTTCATTAACTCACTGTCATCCAGTGTTTGGAGAATATTTCTCCTGCTTCTTTGTCTTTCTGCCATTTTCTCTTTAACTCTTAAGCCTCTAAAAAGTCCTCCTCCCTGCTCCTAACAGTTTTTCACCTTAGAAGCTCTTGATAGTCTGAGGATGTAGTCTCAACTTAATTCTGAGAAAACATCATAGTTCCAAAAATTTCTTAATCTCCTCACTAGGAACAACACTTTGTTTCAGGATGCTATTTGAATACAGCTCCAGAGTTTCTGGCTGGGAACGTCGGTTAACATGAGGTCTGCATCAGACTGAGGAAGGATCAGAAAAACCTGACTGTGTGTTTGTTCACCTCTCTTAAGCTCTAACAAAGGGTGTTGTCACACCCTGATTGGTTCAGAGGGGAAAATGAACCAAGCTGCTCTCAGTTCTTAATCAGGCGTCAGTCCCCTCTCTGGCCCCCTTTACACCTTGCATTAACATGCGTTTTTTGCGATCGGATAGCAATCCGATTGCTCGTGACCACATAAAAGTACAGGTGTAAATACACTCGAAATGTACTGAGGACGTATTGTTATCCGATCAGCCAAACCACTTCTGAAGGTGGTCAGGGACACATTGTGGCCCAATCGAACACAAGTGTAAATGCAAATGCGTCTCCAATCCACATGCAACAACTCCATGGACAAAAACATGTAAGCGAGGGGCGCCAGCTGGACACAGGAAGAAGATAACAACAACAACACTCATCGGGTAGCGACTGCAGAGAAAAAGAAAACACCGTGGTGAAGATAGTTTGACGTTGGATATTCACAGACATTCACATTTTCATTTTGGGTTCAACACTGATTCCCACCTCCATGTCATAGGCAGAAAACAATGAGCAACACAGGGTAGAGCTAATATGTGAATATCTGTCGAATATCCAACGTCAAACTATCTTCGCCACCGTAAAGAAAACACGTATGCTAGCCGAGGACGGAGCCACGGTGAGACGAAGTGTCTGCTCTCCATTTGGTCTGACAAAAGTGTCCATACAAGAACGCAACTTCATGGGTGGCTAACATCTTGTTATTGTTGTTGTTATCGTGGTGCACATGATATGACGTTGTATTGTGCCGCTAGGATTTGATGTCAGCAGGACGGAGCGTTATCTGATAGCAAACGGATCTGGATGTGGACACCAGAGACACATATTAATACCAGGTATAAATGTATGTGGTCAAGCGCTATCCGATTGCAGTCCGATCGCAAAAAACGCATGCTAATGCAAGGTGTAAAGGGGGCCTCTCACCCTGCACAACAGGTGATCTAAATAAACTCCAATCAACTCAGGGAAAATGTGACATTGAATAGGGGAAAGGGAACTTACAGCAAGTATAAAAGAATGAATGACTGCCTAAAACTTTTAGAAAAAAAGAACGTTTGTCATGTTTGCTGAAACTGCCACTTTATCCTGAGAGAACATGAGACTTGTGGCTTCAGGAGGAGCTTTGCAAACACAGTGGCTCAGAGACAACCTCCAGCAGTGAAGATACCGCCCATCCCTCCTGTGCTAACAACAGGAGACATGTGGCTGAAGACACTTTCTGTTTGGAGCTCAGAGGACACGCCCATACAAACTGCACTCACCACCAGTACCATACTTATTTGAACCCTGCTACTGCACGATGCTGTAGTGAAGAAATATGAGACCAATCATAGCAAAGATCCATTTTATATTTCATTATACATGTAGACGGGGTTTACGTTAAGTAATGAGATGTAACCCTAATCTTAACCAGCTTTTGTTTAACCAAACGAGTGTTGCTCGACAGAAATTAAACAGTGAAAGCTTTCAGTTGTCTCCATGGTAACCCCCTGTGGTTTTTTACGATATGAGTCTATTTCTGTTGTGTTAAGTAAAATGTAATTTATCACACAAATATCTTGCTGTATGTGTTTTATCTTATTAACCTCATCTACATTGATTGATCCACCCCCAGCTAGTCTGTGAGCAGCATATCACCCTCACTCTCTACGGCAGCGGGGAAATAAAATCAATGAATCAATGACAACACTGTGGATTTCTCCCCGTGAAGCTGAAATAAAAACTACTTAGGTTCAGTAAATCTCTGCTGTTAGTCAGCCTGGTGACGGCAGTTTGACCGGCCTCCGTCCCCTCAGCTCTGCTGGAGCAGCTGCTGACAGACGGCTGCCTCTCTGGACGAGACACTGAATGCAGGTGACAGTTGGTGTGGATTTAAAACTCCTTTCTCCATTGCAACAACAATTGCATTACCAGTCACACAAAAAATGATGATGTCTACGACACAACAAAATTCTCCAGGTGTGCGACATGATAGAAAAGTGTTCTGTTCATTTGTCTTTGCTGTGGACACTGTTGTTTGAGTACGTACAGCTGTGGTTGGAGTAGCAACGCGACTCGCCCACCATACCTACACTCATTCAGGTGCAGTGGATTCTCGCTAATGCCATCATGAGCACTGGGAGGAGCCAGAGAAACCTAATTTTTTTCACAGATTATCTGTCTGATGTACTACTGTCAGGATGTGTGTGTGTGTGTGTGTGTGTGTGTGTGTGTGTGTGTGTGTGCATCTCACCCTCTCCTCCCGGCTCTGCAGTGCTCGACAGATGAGTTGCAGGTTGTACAGCTCCTCCAGCAGCTGGAGGCCCCCCTCCCTCAGCTCGCTGCCCTGCTCCTCCTCCTCGCTGCTCCACGCCTCCTGCCGCAGGCTGCTCACCATCTTGCACAGGTTGGCCAGCGACACGCGCCAGTAGGGGGCACTCTGCTTATTCTGTTTCATCTGACAAAGAGGGAAAGACGGGGGAGGGGGCAGGTAGGGGTGTATTAGTTTGATAAGGATTCAGTTTCAGATTGATTACAGGAAGTGATTGGTTTTCAGAACAGGCAATAAATTGGATCCTCGTCGTCGTGAGGGGATGATTTAATTCAAGTTTCAATTAACGTTGTGAACTGAGATGAAGTGAAAACTGAGCCCAGAGGGAGAGAGACCACACAGTGATTAGGGAACGTTCTTTATCTATCAGAGGAGGGGTGTGACCCTCCCCGAAGCACCAAATATTTTTCCTTGAGCCTCCCTGAGTGACCTTTTGGTGTTTGAAAGTAAAGCTCGGTTTAGTTTTGTTTTTGTTTTTTTTTTATTTTTTTGTTTTATTTTTTGTTTTTTTGATGGAAGTATTTGTTGCACATGATATGTCCTTTTACATTTGTATGCCCCTCCCCTGAGCCAAAAAAGGAAAACATAAGTCTATGCTAGGGTAAATACAATAGCGAGAACACTTGTTCAGTTTAATGTTATAATCTACACACGTGTGTTTTTTATTTTTTTGCTCATGTTTGGTTGTAACTATGATAGAAACTATACAACTACAGTGTTACCCTGTTAAAAATGTAATAAGCAGTATAAAAATTTTGATTACTTCAAAGTAATGTAACTTATTACATTTGATTACTCTTCTAACAAATGTTTAAATTTCAGTAATCAAGCTGAAAATTGTTCAGGCTTTTACACAAGATGCAAAGCAACAGAATCAATGTTTTATTCTACAACTAACCTCTTTGTAGTCAACAACATTTTGATTTGTAACTGTAATTTAGTTACATATTTTTCTTATTTTATTACATGTACCAAGTTCCTCTCCAACAGGGGCGTAACACCAAATTCTGGGACCTCTGCATAAACAGTCTCTGTGACCATTTTGTTCCTTTAGGGGTGAGAGGGGCCCCAGAGAGCTTCCACTACTTTTTGTGAGACAGAGTTCAGTCTCTCAACGGATTGATTTGGACAATTTTAATTTATTTATGGCACTTATTATTTAGAGATAAAAGAATGCAAACAAAACCAAACTTTTAATTCCAGACTTTTTGAAGGCCCCCCTTCCACTGGGGCCCAGGATAATCAGTCCCACTTTCCCCCCGCTATGATGCATCTGCTTCCCAACACTGACTATTAAATAGTGATTCTATGGTTAGTTGTTTTGTTTTTCTGCGTTGCTTTATATTTTATACAATTTTACTGATATTCACTCTGTCCCCTGTTTGTTCATACTGTGGTGATAATTCTTATTTTAGATAAGTCGTCTTCGATTCTTCTCTAACAATGTAGTTGTGTAATTGGCATTTTAAAAATGTGATTTATTTGGGGTTGTTTTGGACCATTAATTCATTCATTCATTTCTGCAACCACTTATCCTCTTGAGGGTCGTGGGGGGGCTGTGGCCTATCCCAGCTGACACTGGGTGAGAGGCAGGGTACATGCTGGACAGGTCGCTATAGAGACTGACACAAAGAGACAGTCACTCACACTCACATTCACACCTACGGACAATTTAGAGTCACCAATTAACCTGCATGTCTTTGGACTGTGGGAGGAAGCTGGAGTACCCAGAGAAAACACACGCTGACACAGGGAGAACATGCAAACTCTGCACAGAACCCCACCCTGGGTACGAACCAGGAACCCTCTTGCTGTGAGGAGACAGTGCTAACCACCAGACCACCATGTCATTTTTTGTATCTCAGGTCTGAATTTCACTCCTCGTGGAAGCTGAATCTCATGTTCTGCTTACGTTTAATGAGCAGATGCGTGGATCAGCCTTCCTTAACACGCTGCTAACCCTCCACATTTCATTAGCTCTGTGGTCTAAATGCTGTTTTGGAGCTTTTTATTTTATCTGCTGTGTTTTTACAGTTGAAGCTGTAAAACCTTTTGGTAATTCCCTTTAGGAGCCACTGAGGATTCATCTGAGGGTCTCACTTTACACTGAGCACTGATGCAGAGTGCCACGTGTTAAGACAGCAGTTAAGACATACGTGTCCTCTTTGTGAAACATTCTTAGGCACCACACACCCAGAGTGATATTTCAGTCGTATCTAACCTCATCTAGCTGCAGCCCGTCGTGTTATAATCCAGTTTGAGTGCTTTAAGACGGTGGAGGGGCCCCAGGGCCCCGGAGCCCCTTAAGCATGGGCCAATGATCTCACACACACACACACACTGCTGCAAAGACCTCTGGGTGTCACTGAGGATGATGGAGAGATTCAGGGAGTGAGGGGAAATTGTCACTTCTAAGCTATTGTAAATGGCCACCAGTCTTCCAAGACTCACTTTGCTCAGATCGTTTATGAGCGTCAGGAGGGAAAGAGTCTCCTCTGATGTTGTAAAGACGTGAGCCACGATGAAGGCAGGTTCCTTTTGTTTGCCGGCGGGGAGACATGTAATAAAAGACATCAGAAGAACGACACACAGGGGAGCAAACATACGGACATTTACTGATCATTCAAGCATCGACGATTTCAAAGGGTTTCATTAAGTTTTAAATGAACCACTGGGTGGGGGCCAGGTGTGGGTTTTAATTGTGCTGAAAGGTCACATGACGGATTGTTTCTTCTGTAGCTTCATCAGGATGTTTTCACCGTAGTTAATCAATAACTTTGAAGGGTGAGATGAAGAGTAAATGCAGGGGTCCAATATTCTAACAATCCCCAGTGGACCCTTTTTTATTAACACTTCAGCCGCGTCTCTGCAACAGTTGAGTTTCCTGCTGGTGACCGCCTTCGTAACAGAGCCACCAACTCTCAACTCCCACAGCCAGAGTCATCACTTCCATTATATTTCTTATCTGACATTTTAAAAGCTCAATCTATATTCAAACATTGCGAGCAACTAATCACAGGGACGCCAAATCGTCCAGACTGACAGATGAACCCCGGCTGAGGAATAATGCAATCATGTTCAGTGGAGAAATCTAAGAAATCTACCCCCTGCATCTAATCAGATAAAAAGAAGAGTGGACGAGCAGCAGGTCAATCAATTTAGTTGTCGCCTTAAAAAATGATCATGTATATGTGGTAGTTAAGATAGAGAGCCACAAGTGTCTTCTACCATACTGCACTTTCCAGCCTCTTGAGCGCTCTATCAGTCATCCGGCAAGTTATTATTACAATCATCACCCCTGAGCAACCCCCGAGCATCAGCAGCAATGAATCACATGGCTGATTTGTCACCGTCACGTCTCCGTACGAGCGCCGCGGTTATTCATCAGACAGAGAGAAAGGGAGGGGGGGGATGTGTCGTTATGATGCTGTCAGGTCCATCTGAATCCTATTAGGCTCAGCCATCCGTCTCCTCATGCCTCCAGTTCCACTTTCGCCAACTTCATCCCTCAGCCTCGCCCGGCCTTGAGCTCACTCAGCAGCAGATGAATGTGTTAAAAATCATGAAGTTACAACTGAATTACTTCCCTCAGCCTCAGCTCTGATTTTCATCTCAGAGGACGACTGCAGCAACTGGAGTGTTTGGATTATATTTATTTTTGCTCTGCACATTTCAACTAAAAGAATTTCATCTCATTTCCAATCAAAACAAGCTGAATAAGTTCGACCCTGAGTGACACAAAAAAAGCCTCCATTTCTCACTCAGCATGAGCACAGCCGTGACAGTGAGGCTGTGTCTGCAGCACGGCTCCAGATTTCATGAGAGAACACCTGGGCAGCCTGCGTGATGGCTCAGTTGGAGAGAGGTGAAGGGTGTCAGGCTGACTGGGAGGGTCACAGCTTTTTGGACACTCAGTCTCTGATGTCACAGGTGCAAAAAGAGGAAGTGCGTACCTTAGAAGTGAAGAGACTGCTGAGTAGCTCCTCCTCCAGAGCTCGCTGATCCTGGTCGACGTCTGAGGAGAAACAGGAATATAACCATCAAACAAATCTAATCAAGAGTTTAATGGATCCTGAGTGATCTCCTGCTTAATAAATGTCAACGAGATGTGGAAATCACATGTCTGTTATCAGTTGGTCTACTGACATTTAAACTGTTTCATTTTCTTTGTGAGCTGTAGTTTATATCTTAAATACTTCATTCAACAGGTGACTGAACCCCCAGTGTGCAGCGAGAGTGATGCACACACACACTTTACCCATTAAAGCTTTGTTAATGCAACGTGCATTATTGATTTTCAGGATTCAAAAGAGATGGATCAAGATTTCTCCATCTTACAGACTGACTGCTCATTGACTCACTGGACCAAAAGTGACTTTGTAATCTCATTCCCACTGGATTTAGACGCAGTTGTACGCAGTTTAGTGTAGCCTGTATTTAACATGAAACAAATTACTGAATATGAATTTAATTAATTTGGAATAAATTAATAAATTAGATAGTCATTATTAAAAACAATAAAAGAATGTAACAATTAAAATAAAAAAATAATACTAATGAACACAGTAATGAACAAAAAATAATTATTATTTTAAAATAAAAAAATAATAATATTACATACGGTTTACTGTGCTTTGATTTAACGTGGCTTAAAATGGCTTCTAAAATATTTAAATGAGAAGTCATTACATCAGATCATTAAGGGTAAAAGGCATTTATAGAAACATAAAAGAGACGCTGAATCAATACATCACAACTTGTGCAGAAATCCAAAAAATACAGAAATACAGAAAGCCTCCTGAACTCATTTTAATCAGTTGTGGTCCCAGAAAAATGGAGAATAAATCATTTTTGCAGCCAGAGTATTTCAGTATTTAATCTTGAAACACAAATTCAGAAAAGGGTAATGGTATGAAGAAGTTTTGACATGCAAATTGTAATTTTAAGAACAGAAATACACTTTAAAAAATAATCCACTGGTTCAACTAAAAAAAACAAGGTAAAAAATTAGCATGCATCTTTTTGTGTTGTTGCAGCTCTGTTGAATCAGTCCTGTGAGTCTTTTATAATCTAACAAACTCAATTATTTTAGTTCAACCACCCTCAAAAAGCTTAATTAGGTCAAACCAACTTAATATTTATCCAAAAGCTGTGGTGACATTCAGTGGTCAAATTGTTTTATTTAAGATATTCTAACTTATTATTTTAACTCAAACATGTTTTTTATTTTGACCAGCTATTTAAAATAACTGTCAACTGACTTAAAACAACATGTAAATGTAACAAACTCAGTTTTTACGCTGAAAAACGTCTTCTTTTTAAGTGTTATCTACTAATTCCATGAGTCTTTTTTTTTTCGTGTATTTTCATGAATGTGCAGTTTTTAAATTCTTGCGACAGCATCACCAAACTGATGCAGATGCACCTGTTGCATACAAAAGTTATGTGAGAGACTTGTTCCATGTTTGGCTTGAGTGTTGAGGCTTTTCTCCCTGTTTTGTTACTTGGAACGAAATCAGTTGTTAATCATAAATTCATAACATGATGCACAAGTGCAAAAACCTTTTGGAGGAGCTGCAGTACTTACCTGTACAAAGCCCACCACATGTGAAACAGAGGAGAAGCATCCACGCCACCTGTGCCTGCATCGTGATTATGGCAACAAAACAAAGGATCCCAGACTGAAGAATGCACCTGAGGAGGATTTTAGTCCATAAGGTTAAAGGTCAGACACAGACAGCTAAAGAGGCTCGAGAGGAGGTTTGTAGTGATGCTGCTGCTGCTTCCTCTTCTTCTTCTTCTTCTCTTCCAGCTCCAAACACTCTTCCCCTTCCTTGCAGTTTTCTGGTTGGTTGTGAAGTGCAGTGGGCTCCATTCCCTCAGTTTATAAGAGCCAATGTGATGTCAGAGGATCAGTCTCTCTCTCCTCATCTCCACCCCCACCTTCCCACCCACTAACACAGCCCCCCTCATCCATCCATCCACCCATCAGTCGCTCCATATTGTCTCTTCCCCTCCTGTCACCGTGTCATCGTTTCATCAGACGTCACGTTGGCATCACAAGGCGAAAGGTTTTTGCGTCAAGCTTTGGGAGATTTGGTTATTTCACCTCATGAATGCACACAGTCTGAGGTTTGTTTTGTCTCCCAGGGACGGGATGCAGGGGTGACGTGGGAGGATGCACGACAAACGTTTACTCTTTGTGTCACTGTTTGGAGAAGATGTGCTCCCTCACATCCTTTTTGTTTTCAGCATATATGTGTCTTTTTAAAGCAACAGGTGTTGAGACTTACAAACCAAATGAGCGCCTGCTGAAGACACGACACACAGTGAAAAGTTATACATCTGGAAATTTATTTTTATTTAAAAGAAGAATTTTATTAAAATTAAACCTTCTCAGTAGAAACAATGCACCACCTATGCTTGTCTAAAATCTCTTTACCAAAAATCACTTTAGACTTTATCGATTAGTGATATTTTAGAATAGTGTTCTTTTGAAACACACCTGAAAGACGCTGCTAAGAAATTCTCAGCACAGGGTCCATTTAGCAGGTATTCTGGATCATATTGTATGATCTTCATCAGCAGATGCCCAGTGGTCGCTAAATTGTAGATTTTCATATTTCCTTGTTTTTGAACACTTTTAAGGATATCTTTTCCACGTTGGCTCAAGCTGAGGTTTGAAGTTCATTCTTGACTTGAAACAAAAGTTTGAGAATAGTCTTAAGTGCTGTTTATTTTTTTTTTTTTTTTTTTTTACAGGGCTAGTTTTTATTCTTTGAATCAAAAACCGTGACAGAATATGCAGTTTTAAATAAAGAGATCTGCTTCGTGCAGCACAGCTGAGGATTTCTCTCTTTGCTACAGAAATATGAACAGATCTTAAAGAAAACACAAATAATTTAAAGTAAAACCAAAGTCCCTTCAGTTTAACACTGAATCATTTGATTGTTGTAATTAAATTTCAGCTATTGTCATACAAATTATTCCAATAAAATAAATATCTTTACCATGGAGTCCCACAAGGATTAATTTTAGATCCTCTCATCTTTTTTTTAATAAGGATGTTATTTACATTTTTTGTCTACCCTGGATTATACACATAACTAATGTGTATTTACAGTGAAACCTAAAACAAACGAGTGATAAAGATTATGTCCATTATTATTATCCACATACAGTAATGTCACATTATTTGCTGCCTGCTTCAGGTGCTGGTGCTTTTATTTGGACTTCATGTGAGCAAAAATGAACCACATAAATGTTTCAAATGTCCAGTGTGTGAATATATATGGATGATAATTTAAATCAGTGTATAATCAGGTGAAAATAACAATCATTGTGTTTCCTTTACCTTAGAATGAGACATATATATGCAGCTCCTTGTCTACGGAGATTGCCATATTGTACCGCCATGTTTCTACAGTAGCCCAGAATGGACAAACCAAACACAGCCAGCGTTTGGTTTTAATAGGATCATTGTGTTTTCACATTTTCAGGTAATTCACCACTGTTAGCCCATCTGTGATGAGCAGAAAAACACATTTGGAACATGAAACTGATTCAGTGTTTTAGTTGGTTTAAATCAGCTGGGCTCTCATTTATAAACATTGCGTACGCAGAAAATGAGGCCTGAAAGAGGCATGCACCACCTCCTGTGGAAAGTTGTGATCTATAAAAACAGACTTGATGGGAGAAACTTTGACCCATGCTTAGGAACATTTTGGAGATGGGAAATTGGCGACACAGATGGTGAGGTGGAAGCCTGATTCTACAAATTGTCGAATATTTTGTGGCACAAACCATTTTTGGCTTTTTTCCATACTTACATTTTTAGTATAAATCCTATGCATTGTTTGATAAATGAGACAGCTGGTCTGTTTCTTTAGGAGGAAGACACCTCTGTGGATAATTCAGCTCCTGGTAAACACCTCCTGAACAATGAGCACCGAGGGAATCCTAACCAGGAGAAGTTTCAGCTGGTTGCAATCTATAATCCTCAGCGCTGGACACCACTAACCCCTCAATCTGACACACTGAACCTTTAAAGTAAACATTAGCAGCAATCCTGCAAACTTTGCCAGGATATAATTAAGTCATTTCCTCACTTCCTGTTTATAAAATGCCTGTTTTAAGTCCTTGGAATTTGATCTAATTTATGATCATCTCTGATTGGTGTGCATTAGAAAACAAACGAAAGTAAGCTGTCATCTGAAACTTGGATGCCGTGAATTGTAATAACATAAAAAGGTGAGTGTGGATTTCTTTAGAAAGACACTGTGTATAATGTGATACACTAAATCCACTTTGATTTGAAGCCACAAAGTGAGTGGAAGCAACTTCTAGATCAGCCTGAGTTTAACATGTAAATATTCACACAAGCTGGTCTCCACAGGGAGTTCTATCCCTCTGATATGGTGTAAATATCTCAGTTTGTGTGTTCTGCAGAAGACACTTCGGCTTTAAAAGCAGAGAGGTGTTTAAGCAGGCTGCATCCCTCTCATGTCTGAATTTCATCTTTGTCATTTGAATCCAGCAGGGAGAGCCACTTACTAAACCTCAAGAGGTCCCAGTTTCCTCAGTGCGTCCTGCTGCAGCTCACTGAGACTGGAGTCATGTTTATACATGACTTAGTTTGGCCTCTTAGTGGCACCTTTAGATGTACTTGCGAAATAATAAACTAAACCAGTGTGCAGAACTGTGTGTGTGTTTACTGCACAACATGTGATGACCGATATTCAGAATATTCTGTCATGTATCTTTTATAATATTTGCGCATGTGGTTCTTCTCGGAACAGTTTTAGTTCTTATTTTCAAAATATGCATCATGTTCCAAGCAGGATTTCTGCCATTTCTGGCATCATAACTTTATTTTTCCTAATGAACTTTCCACCTAATAATGAGTTCAATCCGACTTAATCCTACTTTACGGTGTTGCGTTTTAATTCCTAATGTTTTACCGTTTCCACGGAGCTCTGTGAGTTTGTTTGAACTGCCACAATAATTCATTTTTCCTTTTTACTCTTCCTCGGTGGCAGTTTTCTCAGGTCGTTCCTGCAGGTGGAAGAGGGGGGCAGAGATCCACCCGTGCAGTCGGTGGGAAACACCTCCCTCCGCTGCTGGGACGGGACGGGACGGGGCGGACAGAGTTGAAGTCGAACACCCTCCAACTTTTCTCAAACACTCCACAAAGTGTGGGACGTCCTGCCATGCTGGGACTCTAACGCTTTTTCGGATTGCTGGTGTGTTTTCCTCGCGCTCCTGAGTCATGGCTCCGTTTGGAAAAAACTTCCTGAAGGCTCGACAGAAAAACAGGTAACTTGATGAGAGGGGTTTGTTGACGTGAAGCCTGGTGAGCGGGTTGTTGTCTGAGTTATTGGGGAGTCGAGGAGGGAGAATTACGCACAGCGCAGAGTGCGCAGCGGGTTAATGAGGACGGAGAGTAGCTCAACTGTTAAAGCTGTTTAGTTTTTACATCCTGCGTCCAAATTACATCAGGACACTGCAGACTGCTGTCCAAAGGGAATCAAAGTAAATACATGGCAACATGGGGACACCGTAAGACATCAAATATCCTCAGAGGAAGACACCATGGATAAAAACAGGGACACTGTTTACACTTCTTCAGTTCATTAGAATTTTTTTGTTTGCTTTTATTCATTTTCATCCGGGTTATTAATAACCTGTTTAACACAGTTCAGTCATTGTTTTGAAGCAACATCAACCAGCATTAGGAGCTCTTAACGCTTTGTGTGTTGCCATCACCCTTGATGAACAGAGGAAGTGCTCAGAGACTGAACTTAAGTAAAAGTCCTAATTTACATTAACAAAATGGTTTTAAGATTCAGTTATAGTAATAAAACGTTTGGTCAACCAATAATAACCCCTCTGTTTTCATTCCTTTAAGGTTCAATCTGACTGATCATGTAAATTCTGTAACATCGTGAAACCACAATATTTTCAGAGATGGTTAATATACCGTGAAAATCTCATACAGTTGCAACCCTAAAAGTATTAAATGCAGAATATTTTAAATCAATGTAATCAAGCTGGAACCATGACATGTTTTTGCATGAAAAATGACCTAAAGAAGTTGCCAGTTCTTTTATTCAGTCGACTAATCATTTCAGCTACACTTTTACATTTTCATGCCTTGTCTCTTCATTTGTAAAGAAACTGAAGTTATTAAATATTTGTAGTGAAGTAAAGAAGTACAATAAGTGCAGTGGAGTAGAAGTAGAAAGTAAAGTATGTACCTCAGATTTGGACTCTAAGAATAACTAAACCCCCAACCTACTTTTGTTCAGTAGCAAACCCATCAAATACAGGTGGTTCTGAGAGATTCAGGTCCAAATCTTGACTTGTGAGTGCAAAGTACTTGAATTCCACATAACAGCTGCTCTTTACTGGTTGAAACCTGACTGTTGTAGTTAAATGTTGCTATTGGTTGATCTGTTGGCATGTGACGTATGTGATGGCAGCTTTTGTCACCAACCAAAGCCTCAGTCGCCTCTGTAACAGCGACTTGTCTCAACTCTCCTGACTGTGACAAGTGCTGGATTGAGTGAATTGTGTGAGTGGTTGGTCGGTCAGTCAGTTTTGGTGTTTGTTAGCAGCTGCAATGGATCAGCACTGTAGCTTTCCTCAGTGCAGTACTTAAGTAAATGTACTTAGTTACATTAGGGTTGCAGCGGTATACTGGTTTTCAAGGTATACTGTGATGTGAAAGTTGACGGTTATTGTACTGTGTATGTTTGCTTATCTACAATATTGAACAAAAAGGCAGCTGGATAGAGACTAATAATAATAATAATAATATAATAATAATAATCTTTATCTATAAAGAGCTTTTCAAAACAGAGGTACAAAGTGCTTTACATGTCAACAATTAAAACACAAAAGACAAAAAGACAACAACTTTTAAAAGAACTGATTAAAAACTCTTTGGGAGGAGATAAAAGACAGTTTAAATGAGCTTAAAACTCATGTAAAGTCAGGAAAGGCTCTCCGATGACTGACTCTGCCGACTTGATTTCCTCGGGCAGACCGTTCCAGGGCCTCGGGGCCCTGGCAGCAGACGCACTGTCCCCTTTAGTTTTCAGCCTCAGGGACAGACAGACGACCTCAAAGACCTCAAAGTACATCTTGGTTTGTACAGTGCTAAGAGGTCATAGCTGAGAGTGAGACCATGAAGACCCTGAGAAGTAATCAGTAAAATCTTAAACTCTGTTCTAAAACACACTGGGAGCCGGTGTAAAGAGGCTAAAACTGAGTGGTGTGATCACAGCTCTGGCAGCTGAATGCTGTAAAGTCTGGAGTTAATGGAATTTTGATTCAGGCAACAAAAGAGGCTGCTGCAGTGATCCAGGCGTGAAGAGATGAAGGCGTCTAAAATCTCACCTTTATATTACTTATTGTCAAAAAGGATGACTCTTTACACAAACTTCCATTAAAAAAGTTTTCAAGTTTTAGTTATAGGTATGAAACATTTGTTCAACCAAAAATAACCTTTCTGTTTTCATTCCTTTATTCTGACTGAGAATAATAATAATTATGTAATCCCATTATACCGTGAAGCCCCAGTATTTTCTGAGATGGTTATTGTAGCGTGAAAATCTCACACCATTACATTCCACAGCTGTGGATAAAAAAGTACATCTGTCAGAACTGCATGTGTGTTTGTGTGCATCTGAGCTCACACCTGAAAACTTTTTTTCATCATGTGACATTCCCACTAAATGAAACCGGTGTAGGAAGGTGGGAGCTTTTATTCCCCATTATGGAAAGTTGGAGTAAAATATGCTCTTTGATAGTGGCTCCCTGTCAAACTGTGCTGTACATCAGCTTTCACCTTCCTCTGCTCTGTAATTACTACAAAGATGGTACTTTTAATACATCTGAGACACCAGAGTCAAAGAACATCTGACTGCAGGTCAAGAGAGATCCTGTCATCAACACTCGTATAATTTGCTCCAGCAATTTCCTTGAGTGGCTCGCTCGGCCTTTTGATGTGCCCCTGGCTGCAGCTGGGATCCAACCTGAAAGGGTGGGAAATTAGATTCAGCCAGCCACAAACTGTCCTCCGTTATTGGCACACAAATTCTATTTGGATTGTTAGCTGCAAACTTTTGTAGTGCAGAGTTTGGTAAACAGAGTTCGGAGTATCTAGGTCATGATCCAATCCCTCGCAGGGTGCAGACAGGATTCATGTTGCCAAGGCCGGGATCAGGAAGGTTTTAAATGTGGGTAAAGAACTATTTTCATTAGCTTTATTTATTAAGACTCGTTTACCACCAAATTCTGGGGAAGGAGTTTGGATTAAGTTCAGAAATAAAACAGGCTTTTATACTAAATTACTGCAAAACTCTTTGACAGTGGCACCCGCAGCAGAATGGATGTATTTTCACATCACACGCAGAGCTGAGATGAATTATCTTTGATAACTTCAAACAGTCTGACTGAGGCTGTCTCCAGTGGATGTATTATTTTTTTCATGCTGTGTAGTAATTACCACTGCTGCACCTATAATTACCTCAAGTGTTTAGATCTCTAGATATGTCAAACGCTTGATTTCAGAGACTGGCTTTAACTCGCACTGAGCTGCGTGTTTGCTAAAGAATGACAAGATGAAGCCGATGTGTGGAGCTGAAACGTCAAAACTTTGACTAACTTTCAGAATAAATGTTGATTACAGCTGACAACATTTGTTTTAATACTAGTTACCATCAAAGAATCACAGTGCGTCATCAGGGAGTCCTGTGCATCAAACGGTGTCCGAGAGTGAACCAGCATGTCCAGGTCTCAAAGGGGTTTCAATTAAATGGTTGCCAGTCAGTGACATGTGTGACCAAAGCCATGCAGCAGCACGACAGCATTGTGCACACACCAATTAGCCGCTGAAATTGTTTGGTTAACTCACATTAGCGGCCACAGAAAACCATAAAAATCATAGCAATTGTGTTGAGAGTAAGTCGTTTATTTTCACTGAGCAGCAGCTTCTGTGGTGATTCACAGAGCTGCTGGGGGGAGAAATGAGAGGGGGGTGGGTGGTGTCACAGAGGAAGGGAAGGGGTGTGTTGTGTCTCTGCTCACAGATGCCTATCAGAACGGGAGTCATCCCAGAGATCAACATATTCAGATAGAAAAGTGATGTTATTTCCTCTCTGATCCCTCATCCTCTTTCAGATAAGACAGAGGATGTGTCTCCTGTGTTTAGTATCTGCTCTGCTGAATTATCTGTGTACATTTCTTCTAGTAAACAAACCAGAAACAGAAAACTCTGTGTATACCTTCCACATCCTGTTAGGCATGTCACAATACTGAAAATTTAGTAGTCGATACAAATACAGAAGAAATTACACGATTTTCGATACCCAATTCAACATCAACGTACAAAACTAAATAATAAATATTCTCAAACACACTCTCCTTTATTAAAACATTTAAATTCAATTAAATTTAAATTTCACTAATAATCTCTGATGATCCGCCTACAATATAAATTAGGGATGTCGAGTGATAAAAGAAATTAATCTTGTATTGTTTAAAAAAAAATGCAACCTGTATTTAACCAGCGAAGTCCCGTTTAGATTAACAATCTCTTTTAAAAGGAAGACCTGGTCAAGACAGAAGCACACAAAAAGTTACAGTCAGACAACTGTAATCTAATTAATGACATGCTTTGTGATTATTTCATCTAAATTAATCATATACATCAACTGTTGCTGTTAAAGTATTTTTTAAAAATCAGTACAAAAGAATGTTGTCAGATGTGTCGTAGTAAAGCTGCTGGATTTTGGACACAGTTGTCCCCCGTCCTCTACCACCCAAACTGGTCTGCAGTCCATTCTGTCAGGGACTCAGTGAGTCGGTCACAGGTAGACCAACTCAGTTTGAACACTTGGGCAAGTGTGGCTTGACGAGGCTGAATGCTAGTGTTAGCATCAGAGGCTGTGCTAGCTCGGACCTCGGGGTTTGCTGCTAAATGCTTTGTGTTGAGGTGATATTTCAGGCTTTAAGTTCTCTGATGGCACAAAAATTCCTTCCTGCAGAACCTGCAGACAACGGTGCTCCTATAAGCAGTTCAATGTGGGCGTTTTTTAAATGTAAATGTATCATTCACGGGGCCGAGCAGCATTGTCTCATCTGCCTCCATCATGTGACACTATATTATTCTAGTAGCCTACCTAAAGTTTAATTTGTATTTGTAATACTAATAATTTATATAATAAAAATCTATAGTTGGCAATGTGTGACAACACAATATTGAAACACAAAAATATTACAGTACTTTGCTGTATTGATTTTTCCCCCAACCCTACTATACAGCATGAGCGCGCTAGCATCACAGTGGTGGTCGTTTATATACTTGTATTTAACCATTTTAACTTTAGTTGACTGGTGTGATGGCCTTCTGTGGTTTCACACACTCTATGACAGACAGGTAGGATGAACCCTTTGACCACCAGACAGCTCCAAGTTTACTCATTATGTTTGGGAGTCTGAAAACAGAGCTGCTTTAATTAGTCTGGGGAAATGCTAATGTGAGGTGCTATGGCCTCAACATTTGCTGTACTCTACTATATGGTAAATACTCTAAAGATCATGTGTCTGTAAGGTGATGTCATGTCTCACAGCAAACACTCAGAGTTCCTTCAACTGATTTTTAAGAGTTGGTTCACACACTTTTCAATGGAAAATATTTTCTCACGTAGCTTCAGTTTTCACAGAGACAAACTGGGTCCATTAAAACTCTCAGTGAGGTCTGTGGTTCATCCAGAGGAGCAAAGATTCTGTCTGGAGAGGACTGCTGCTTCTACATTTTTGCCACACTAGCATTGTGCCGCTGTGGGTGGCAGTCGGTCGGTCCACTACTTTGCTCCAGACTGTAATACCTCAACAACTATTGGATGAATGTCAGGAAACAGTTTTGGTGATCCCCATGACGTTTCCTCTTGTAGTGCCACCATGAGTCAGTCAGCTGTGTTTTTAAGTTCAATATCTCAACAATTGTCTGACGGATTTTTGTGGAATTTAGTTCAAATGTCTGTTCCTCCCAGGATGAATTTTAACCACTTTGGTTTTCCCTTAACTTTTCATACAGCCGTCATCAGGTACAAATTTTAATTCATCCCATTCTTTGGTTTATTAGTAAATGGTAAATGAAGTGCATTTATACAGCACTTTTCTAGCCATAGCAACCACTCAAAGCGCTTTGCACTACAGGCCCCATTCATCCATTCACATGCACATTTACACACTGCTGGCCAAGGCAACTACACAAGTTGCCTCCTGCTCTGGGGTTCAGTATCCTGCCCAGGGACCTTCGACATGTAGACAGCAGGGGCTGGGGATTGACTTCTCTGCTTCCTGAGCCACAGTAAATCTGTAAAACTGATGACATCCCAGCTCCATCTGTTCTGTAGGTGCTTTTTACTTTCAGTAGGTACTGCAGCTGCCCTAAAGAAGCACGTACTGTTGATTGCATGATGCACACAATGGGACACACGACCGTCTCACTACATTACACCCTGAACTTTCACCCTCTTGCCCGTGTATTTGTAACCTTATAGTTAAAACAAAACGCTGCTTGATGGAGGTCAACCCAGAGAGATCTGCTGTTGTTGTTACTGAAACTTCTAAGTGACAACTGCATACAAAATAGATTCAAACATATTATATTCACCACAGTTAAATTACATCTGCTGCTCTCTGTCATCGTTATTTTCATAGTTCTGTCCTTTTGTTGTTGGTAATCTTTAGAAGAAGAAGACGACAATGTACTCTATTAATCCCAGAGGGGAAATTACATTTTTCCACTCTGTTGTCATATATACACGGGCCTGAAATACACACACACACACAAACAGGACCTATACATCATTAAATGGAGAGCCCATGGACAGCCACCCCATGCAGTTGGGGGGCTACTGAGCTACTGCCACGCCCTTTATGGCTATCAGTTACCTGAATTTGCTGCCAAACACCATTGCAGCTTCAATTAACTGTCAGCAAACTGCTGTCTGATCTGTCTGTTGATGTGACGCATCGTTCGCTGAGCAGAGGATTGCTGACTTGCATACTGCAAAGTATGACCAATAACACAATCTGTGGTTGTGTTGGGGTGGGAGCGGAAATCTTAGAGATGGATATTTGAAACTGTGGGAAATAAAACCAAAATTATCTGAGAGTCCAGGACTAGAGGTAAAAAAGATGATATGTTTATAGTAATAGGTGAACTAACCCTTTAACAGAGGTCCCTAAAGGAAAGAATTCACTGTTTGCATCCGCTGTGACTTCACCTGCATCTGTTGATTTCTGTTCTGTCGGTTTTTCAGTTGTCAGAACAAACCTACAGTTTAATTTCATCCCCACCAGACTAATGAAAAAGTTCATTCCAAAGCAATAAAGTCAGAACATGTCGACGGCAGTGTCTTCAGGATATAACGTATCTGCTGATAAGTGTCTTTAGGAAATGTCTGCATTACCTTATCACGTCCTTATTGATTGGAGGAAACGAGCTGAGACACCAGAGAGCTGTAATTCTGTCATTTGTTATGACTTGTTGAAACCACCAGCATGCAGTCCTCTGTGGTAACTTGTTAGCTCACAAATTTATAACACAGAAGGAATTGTTCAAGGTTGTCATTATGAGTATTACAATGGAGGAGAGCCATGCCACCATGGTGGAGCTGGAACGTAACGTCGGCCCACGCACCAACTTGTGCTGAACATTCATATAATTTAATGTGGTTTCCTCCCGCATGTGTGTGTGATGTCTCACTGGGTGACTGAGCTCAGGAGTTCACGCTCAGGCCAGGTGGGTCTGCTCAGGTTTCTTGGGTTCACTCAGGTGTAAACGTTGAGGTCTAACCTGTCCTGAGTTGTACGGCCCACAGCATCCATCCTCACTTTGACAGTAACTTCATATTTGAGTATCTCTGTTAATCATCATACGTCCTAATTTCTGTCTGTTGGCACGTTCCCATCAGAAGCTGAGGGCACCCTCATTTGTTGCGTCTGGAGCCACAGCTAAATCCCAAGCTATGAATATCAAATGGCACCCGAAGTGACAGCCCTTATGAACGTATTAGCTGCGATGCAATCAGCCCAATGGTGCGTGCAGTGTGTGTGTGTTTGTTCTGGCAGGGAGTTAACTGAGGGGGGGTTGGGATTTTAGTACTCCCAGAGACTGATAGCATCAGTTCAAAATGCTGTCCTCACAAAATAACTATTGACAGTTTTATAGTCTTTGGAAATTTGACTTTCAACCTACAGTAGCACAACAGTGAAAAAGTATATATTCCAGTATCTCGTTTGAGATCCATACTCAGATTTTTTTCCCCAAGAGTTAAATATTCCAGTTTTTGCCCTTACTCAAAAAAGGCAATCTTCAACATGGCTAATGAACATGAATATTCCCGTTTACATGGAGCTGTGCATACTCTGACTAACGTGTCCTAACATGTCAGTTAATATGTCAAAATTTAGAGCAGTAGAACAGCCGAGCCGCTTTTGTCATTTTGTGTCTTTGCATCAACATGATAAGGATAAGGATAATTAGGTCTTCTCTCAGTGACAGACTTGTTGAAGCGTTCATTCATTCCTTCAACTACCTTCTTGAAAAGGTCAGCATCGTGATATTTTCTCATATCCAAAAACCTGTTGATATCCAAGTTTTTCATATTGCTTAAAAGTAGGTGAGTTTCTCCTTCTGACCAGAAATGTGGGATTTTATTTTTGGCATGTATCTCTACCACAGCCCTGAAAATTGTTGGCGAGTTGGTTTGTCTACAACGTATCCATGACAACGCACAGAGCCTACTGTAAACAGGAAAGAGGCTGTGTGTCACAAACTGCGGAAAAAACCCAAATTGAGACACATATTCCGAACATGCTGCATACATGTCCAAAGAATGCGCCCAGCACCTGAATAATGTCGACATGTCCCACATGTCTCAATCAGAAAAAAGCCTGATTTGGAATATCCAAACAGAATATGCTGTTTACATGACACGTATGAAAATCTGAATATTGTCACAGTCAGAGTAGTGGAATATTAGTGTGCATGTAAATGTACTCATTGTTCCATTAAGGAGGTGAGAGAAGGTGGCTACAGGTTGTGTTACTGTGATTAATGAGTGTGTCAGCCGATCACAGCCGCCTATTGTCGCTCGCTCCTCCACAGGGTACAATTAGGCCTGCACAAAGGTTTTCCAGTAAAGTCCACAGTGAAGCACTTCATTAATCAGAAATCTGTAGGTGTGTTCCATGTTTTGCTTATTTGACGCTATTTGATTTTATTTTTGCCGCTGAACAGTTAGCCACTCAGCTTATTCCCAGTGATGATTAATTTAATTTGTTGGAAAGATGGCGGCGCCACAGACGCAGCGGCTCGCAGCTCTTGGTTTTTGGTGTTATTTCTGGTTTTTTTTGTGTATTTCGTGGTGCCTCACATGCTGTTCAGCACACATATACAACTGTTACAGCAGACAAATGCTATTGGACATCTCTATAATCTCGTTGTATATCTTGTACAATGACAATAAAAAGCTATCTATCTATCTATCTATCTAGTCGTTGATATTATATCTGTGTCCAAAGCAGCTCAGCTTCTAGGAAATGTCAACATATTTCAATATGGACATGAGCTTTATTTTTAATACTGCTAGTAGCATAGTCACAATACATATTATTCGTTTTACTGAAATCATATTTTATGATGTCATGTCATGTAATTGATTAATTGATACCAGAAATTTAAACTTTGTTACAATACTAGTATAAAATAAACAATACTAGATACCTCCTCCAATACCACAGCAAAAAGAGATACACAACACAACAACACATTCTCTCTCCGACCTCGTCACATGTCCACGTTTGGTCATGGACTTTCCACGTCCACATATGACATCCAAGGTACCCTGGGTGTGTTGGTTGTTGACATTCTGGGACGTCCTGTCAACTTCAGCCTGTTACATGAATTGTCTTGTTTCAAAATACACTTCTGTTTTCACAGGAAATGTACAGTTTGCATACAGTCTCTTTCAAAATAAAAGCACCACGTCGGCTTTACAATCTTACAGAAAGTGAATACTGGCCTCCTGGGTGAAAGTCGGTGGTTGTTGGACCCATCCACCACCCCTCCCATCTGCCTGAATAACAGCGACTGGCTGCGTATAATGCCAACATGAAAAGACGGCTTTTTCATTAGGGTCTGATGCTAGAAGTCACCTAACTAGTGGAAGTGTTCGGCAGCTTCAGAGTGAGACCAGGTACCCAAAATAGGATCATTTCTTAGATATTTTTTTCTATGAACACCCAGCACACAGTGTTTGTACGGAAACAGTCACCCACAGGTCACGTAGTGAGTTTGTTCCTGGAGAGAATGCTGTTACAGCCACAGGTTGATGATCAGTGGATTTTCTTCCCGTTGTTTCAGCTGTGCAGCATTGAGTTGTAAATGTGATTGTATGGATCTGTTTGTTTGTTTTATATCTTTGGTACCTTGGACAGTATCAAATGTAAAATGATTGTATTGAAAAAGTACAGAAATAGCCTATCGTTGACCTTAACTGCTCAACACCAGAAGTTCTAACCACCTCCAGATTTGTTGAGTTGTCAACACTTTGTTCACATTAGAGCGGAGCTGAAAACACAGTGACCTCTATGGAATCCATTTTCCCCTTCCTCCCTCTGTCCACTGAACTGTGGTGGCAGGATGTTGTGTGAGCGTTGGAGATTGTGGCTGAGGACAAATACAGGTGTTTCCCTGCCTCGCTGTACCCTCTTCCTGCACAGCTGAGGGGCTTGGGTCACCCTCTCCCAAATATCCAATTGTCTCTACAGCGTGTTTGTTCACCTGCGTGCTCAGATGTGATCATATAGACATGTGTTTAGTGCTGTGTTAGTGTTGGGAGGAAATATCTGTACTGTGTAACACAGGGTATTTAAAGATGTTTAGTTCATCGTTGTACAGATTGTGTTTCCTTCTCTTCTCCTTTTCCTGTCTTTCCTCCTCTCCTGATCTTTATTGCCTCCTCATGATGTTCAGTGCAGTACAACAATGGTACAGACTTTTTGTCTTTTGTCACTTTAAAACAATGTCATTTCAACTTTTGATCTTTTTCCTGAGTTTTTCAGATCCTTTATTGTGTGTGTGAACGCAGCCTTGAAATTTAGTACCACCTCAACTGACATGCAGTGTGTAAAGGCTTTTTACAAAACTGTGCAGCTTCAAAGTTTACAATTTACTGTTTAAATTACATTTTATTACACCTCTGCGCCAGCGATAACCATGACTGGAGGCATTATGTTTTCTGGGTTGTCCGTCCATGCGTACATAGGTTCGTCCCATTCTTGTGAACAAGATATCTCAAGAACGCCTTTAGGGATTTTTTTTCAAATTTGGCACAAACGTCCACTTGGACTGAAGAATGAATTGATTAGACTTTTGTTGTTCAAAGGTCAGTGTGACATCACAAAAACATGTTTTGTGCATAACTTAAAAATTCATACACTAATTATGACAAAACTTGACACAAATGTCTAACAGGATAAAATAATGAAGGTCAAAGGTCGGCTTCACTGTGACATCATCATGTTTTAACGTCATACCTCAGGAACAGAAGGGGAGACATTTGGTCAGATACTGAATTGGTGACTCTAATCTTGAAACTGTGCTGATTGTTTGATCTTCTGTGCATGAAGCGTCCATGTTTTCACTGACATGGATGGAAACTGTCAGAGAAACTTTGCAAAGTTTGTATTTAAAATCTTAATCTGCTGATGTGTACTGTAACCAACAACTGCAGCTGCAGGGTTCCTGGGATCATGAAGTTCTTGGAAAAGTTATGAAATCAGAAAAACTGTTTGTACTTGCTGAGACAAACATATTATGTGTTGCTGTTGTGTTTGAATACATTATATTGCACAGGTGTGGCCTTCACTGTGTCCTCCCACTGTTTTCTCTCCTGAGCAGCAGTAGCGTTTGCAGAGTTTACTGAGTAGGAGGTAGTCTGAAACTCTGAGGTCAAAGTCGCCGTGGTCGTTGTCTTTGATTGCCAGAGGCGCTCTGGATTTGTTTGGCTTGTGCATAGCTCAGGTATTTGCTTTGCCCCGCTCGTCTCCAAGGGTCTCCATAACCATTAACCAGCCTGTTGCATTGTTGCATACGTATCGCATTCCTGAGCCCTTATTCACCGCCAGTTTACACAATGCTCCGGTTGTGTGTTTTCATGCCGTGTGGGAACCAAAACACAGCCATATCAGACTGTAACATCGGGGAGATAATGCAGCGTTTAAGTTCTCCCGTTTAAATAAGACTTAATACATCTCACTTGTGTTGGCGCGCAGGCGGGTAGTATCTGTATCATCTTCAGAGGATGTGTATTTTTGTCCACCCTCCCCTGGTGCAGATCGGTGGTGAATGTGGGCTGCAGTCAGCCAAGGTTATCTCCGCAGATAAAGACACAGCAGTTACATGATGCAGAGTTCAAATCTGAAACCTTTGCTGAATACCAAGGCCAAGAACAACACCAACATTTGATAGCCAGGCTGAACACCGTTAGTCGTTAGTTTGGTTTATGTATCTGCACAGACATGTAAAGAAAAGACAGGAAAAAGAAATTAAAAGTTTAAATAATGTGCAGATGTTTGACAATTAGAAGCCAAAAATGGGTTATTAAGATTTTTGAAGTTTGGTGGCTTTGAGATAACAGCTTTAATTCTCTGTCAGACGTCAAGGTAAAGCCGTGAAAATGTCCTAAATACAGTGTACACTTAAACTGATGTTGGTTTATGTAGTGGGGCTTTTTTAATGTGACTAAAAACAAGATGATTAATGCAGCATTTGCTCAGTGTTGCTTGATTTTATGTAGGTGAAGTGAGGGTTTTCTACCCAGAAGTCACTATAAATGAACATCGTGATACAGTCTGTTGGTTAAACATAGTTTTGGTCTTGTGGTTTTTGTCCACTTCTGTCAGACCACATGAACAAGTGTCCTGCTGAGCTGCAGCTACACTCCCTCAGTGATGTCAAGTTTTCTACCTGAAATCTCTCTTTTGGCCTGGAGATTAAATTTGACATTAACCAGGATTACCAGCTCTTAATTCTGATTCATTACAGCCTCTTTGATTTGGGGGGTGAAGGAATGCTGGTCTGTGGTTCTGCAATCAGTCTGCAGCTCTCTGTTATAGTTTAGTGTCTCTTAGTGATCTTATATAGATAATCTTTCTCTGGTTTCTTTGAGAATTAAGTGTCTGTAATTACAGGAGTATTATATATCGCTTGTTTTTTCTTCACAGAGTAGGCTTTAATTCTAAATATGAATAATACACTGAGACAGAACCTTGGCAGTCAGCTCCAGTACGTCAGCGTTAACCTAATTAATCACATGAACTGCAGAATATTGCACACATTTAATCTTTTGTATAAATAATAACATGATACATCATTCTTTATCTCGAAATCAAATTGAAATGTCTGGCAATGTTATCTACTTATTTGATTACTTGTCCATGTTGTGGATGTCTGCGTTGCCGGTGCCTATCATTTAACGACTGGATATTAGGTCCTGGATATTACCGGTGGTCCATTAAGCATGTAAAAGATTGATATCGCCGGCCCTTTAGAGGTCAATTTTTGAGCAAGTTTTACGGTCCAGACGAAAAGGTAATGAGGGCCTTGGGGTTAAATAGCTCAGAACTGAACCATTAAGTGATCATCTGTGATGAGTAAGATGGTGAGTAACAGTCTAATAGAATCAAGTCAGGGAGCACAAAATGAGCCAGTGTAGTTTTCTGCTCATTGACCTAATGGAAAACCATCAACGCAGGATCTATTTAAGAAAATATACTACTCAGAATAGTAAAAGGACTTCAAAGGCACGGGTGGGGGAGTGATGGTGCGTACTTCAAACTGCTGCTCTGTAGCTGCTGATGTAAAACTTGGTGGATGGACTGCTTTTATAAAGAGCTTTTCTCGTCTTAGCGACCACTCGAAGCTCTTTATAACACAAGCACCATTCAGTCATACAGTGGAGGCTACCATACAAGGTGACACTTGCTCAGATATTCATTCACACGCAGTATCTCGGGGTTTAGTATCTTTGACATGTAGACTTCAGGGGCCACGGATTGAATCACGACCGCTCCACCTCCTTAACTTTTTTGGCAAAGTTAGTTATTTTTAAAAACTAAATTATTCATAAGTGGTGTGCACTTGAGTCACAAAATACCTGCAATTTGACTCGGACTTTAATACCAGTGACTCGTGACTTCACTTGAACCTGACCCTTTTGACTTGAAAATACTTGAAAGCTTCAACCAAGTCAGTTTGGTCAGGGAAAGTTAAAGACATCTTTCCAATATGAGAGGAGATAAATACAAGATAGGACTGAAACATTTATTCTGTCGTGGTACTAGTTAGTCACGTGAGTGAGTGAGTGAGTGAGTGAGTGAGTGAGTGAGTCAGTTAGTTAGTTAGTTAGTTAGTTAGTTAGTCCCACTTGTTTTAACAAATAAATACAATTTTTTTTGAACAGCATTACATTTGGCAAAATGTGGATTATGATTTCTTTAGGACTTCAAAACTCAAATTTTAGGACTTGGGAGTCCCTTTTGTGATTTGGGACTTGAGTGCAGAGACTTACCTGTGACTTGTGAAACAATAACTTGGTCCCGACCCTGTTTATCATTGACCACTTATAGCTAACTTTTTTTTTTTCGGGATGTCCTGGTGTTCGCTTGTTTGAGACACTGACCATGCAATCTGGTTCATGACTGAAAGGAGACCTTGTTGGGTGTCATCCCTCCTCTCTAACCCCCCATTTCCTCTCACCTCTCCACTATCTGCTGTCTCGGGCGTCAGTAGCTCAGTCTTAAGGGACTTGGCTTGGGAACTGGAGGGTGGCTGGTTCAAGTCCCCAACCCCCAGCTGCTTGTCCAATGCAGCCCCTTCGCTCAGACATCTCTCCATTTAATGCATGTATAGGTCCTGTTTGTGCTTGTGTGTGTGTGTGTGTGTCAGGCCTGTTTCCATATGACAACTAGGGCACAACAGTATGAGATTTTCACGGTATGATACCTGTCTCAGAAAATATCGCGGTTTCATGGTATCACAGAATTTATATTACTGTCAGTCAGAATGAGCCGTAAAGGAATGAAAACAGAAGGGTTACTTTTGGTTAAACAAACATTTTATCACTTTATTTGAAACTTGAAACATTTTGTTAAAGGAAGTTTGTGTAAAAAGTCCAGCACCAGTGTATACATGCAACGCTACTCTCCACTGTGTGCTGTCTAAAGAAGGATAAACAGCACTCACAGTCTACAGTGGGGCTATTTAACTGGATTGTTCAGTGGGCCACATTTTCAGAAAGTTAAGAGCGGGGGAGATGAGCATTTGTCTGAACTATTATTCTCATTATGTACATAAACTTGACATTAATGTCTGCACAAAATGTCACGGGAATTCCCCCAATAGTTGTTAGGTACGTCTGTCATTTAGTCAGTCAGCAATTTGGTTCCGAATGACAGACGAGCATCACCACTCATGGAGTCACGTCGCTAGCGTGACTAAAAATACCCAAAGAAATAAACTGCAAAAAAGCAATTTACAACTTTTTATTGTTTGCCTACAAACAAGTTGATGACATCTGTGGATATCTGTGTTGTGTGCAGGGTTCAGACTTCTAGGGATGAGGAATAATATTGGCTATGATGGTGCTATCCAGGGATTGGGGAAGGTGCCTATAGACTATATTAGGGATGCAAATAATATCGGCACCTCATCAGTTTTGGCCGATAACTATTGTATTTTGTGGTGGGCTGTCACAATAAGAGTATACATGTTTAATATGATGTTAATGCCACTACAGAAGAGGCTTGATGATCATTACAATTAGGTGGGGAAAAAGTGGACATATCCATCAGTTATCAGCCAAATAAGTTGTTATACTGAATATTAGCATATCAGATATTGGCAAAAAATCCAATAATTCTAAAGATTTGTTTGTCCAATGTTTCATCCTTAAGCCATAACCACTGTATAAGCTTTGTTTTTCTGTCTCTTTCTTAGGACAAAAGCTGCCGAGCCTGTGGAAGGAAAGGAGATTCAGGTCACGGTCTGCAACGAGGAGAAGGTCATCTGTGGAGTAACGAAGCACACAACATGTGCAGATATGATTCAGGCCTTACTGGAGGATCACAAGTCAGTCCCAGAGAGCAAGCGGCTCCTGCACGGGGAACCTAAAGACTTCTGTCTCGTTGAGCGGTGGAAGGGTTTTGAGAGAGCCTTGCCTCCTCTCACCAGAATCCTGAGACTCTGGTACGCTTGGGGAGACCAGAGACCCTTCATCCAGTTTATTCTGGTCAAAACCAGTGATTTTGTGCCTCAGCCCATTAAGAAGAATGGGAAGTCCAAGGGGGCCAAGCCGAAGCGATGGGAGCACAGTCGGGCTCAGTCCACCCAGTCCCTGCCGGCGGAGAGGCAGAAGCGCATGGTGAAGAAGGCTTTCAGGAAGCTGGAGAAGCTTCACAAGGAGAGTAAGAGCTCAGCGGGTGCTGAGGAGATCGACAGGATGGTGCAGCTGATTCTCCACCAGGACCACACCATCCGGGAGCAGATCCAGCGCATGAGGGTGCTGGATCTGGACATCGAGCAGTTTGAGCTGCAAATACAGAAGGAAGCCGAGTCTGAGAGTTCACTGGCTCAGAGTTTGGAGGCAAACAGCGACGAGCAGCTGCAGAAGTACCTGTTCACCAGCGATGGAGTCGAAGAGCTTGAGCTGCAGGTTCAGAGGCACCAGGACCTCATCCTCCAGCTGTCCCGGGACATTGACGCTGAGCTCAGGAGGGCAACCTTCCCTCTGAGCCAAAACGAGGACAGCGAACAGGAAGGAGCCGCGGCCGCTTCCTGGATCCCCTCGGAGTCAGACGAGTCATTCTACACAGCTGAGCTGGAGAGGCTGCAGGAGGAGGTGAAGCACAGCCTCTTCACCGGCGTGTCCCTTCACAACCAAGCTGCAGAAATAGACAAGCAGCTGAAGTACTACGATGCTACGCTGGTCTCAAAGGACCAGGAGTGTTGGCAGCTGGCTGCTCAGCTGAGCTCGCTGCAGATTGGGGACGGAGCAGAGGAGGAGAAGTGCAGTCCTGTCCCTCTGAAAAGTGAGACTCAGTGCAGCGTCTCTCAGACAGTGAAACTCAAACACAGCCTGTCCCCTGCAGACGTTACAGACACAGACTCAGACACTGGGATTAGCTCCACACACAGTCAGGACTCACTGTCACCGTGTCTCGACTTCCCTCCCCCGCTGGACACAGACGTTTGAACAACCCAGTTGACCCTGCACTTCATTGTTCTGTATGAACGAACCCCAGTTTGTCTTCTCATGTGTTTTCATCACATCTGAGTCACAAAGCCAAAAATCCAAATCAATCGCTGGAGGTATTTTATGACAGATGAAGGTCCTTTAACAGGAGCCGAAAAAGTAGTTAAGTGACAGAAAATAATCAGCAAGTTGGGTTTTTTTTTTCCTTTTTTTTGCAAAAATTCCAAATTCTTTGGTTTTATTTTCTGAAATCTAAGGTTTTGCCTCTTATTTCCCATATATAAAAGTATGGTGAATAATAACGAAATCACAATGGGCATATTTTCTAAAATTTATAGTTAATCCATTGGATGAGACAATTAATGACAATTCATTTTGTAGTTTGAAAGTTATTTCAAACTGTATTATATGATGGCCTATTGCTGCCACGCCAGGAAAAATCAATAAAACAAAACATGAATCATTATCATGTAAGAATCTTAAAAACTTTATTGATATGTAATATTTTGTCTTATAATGAGAAACTTTGTTTTATTGTTACAATATAATGTTTATCTTGTTATAAAACATTTCATATGAAACATGTCCAAACAACAGAAGTGATCACGACATGATAATGTATTTTTTAACAATAAATTCATGTTTTTACATGAAACACTTTACAGTACAAAATAAAGAGTATATTGTTACAGTAATAAAATTCAATAATATAGTACATAGAATGAAAAAAATGTGTAACATTTGAATATTTTACTAAAATGTGAAAGACATTGTTAGAACAATATTTTGATTTTTAATTATGTGATACTGATTCATGTTTTATTTTTTTCTGGTATGGCAGCAATAGGCCACCGCATGATACAGTCTGAAATAACTTACAAACTACAACATTAATTATTGTCATTATTAAACAATTTGTAGATTTTCTTGACTAATGGATTAACTATTTAACCCTATAAACTAATAGAAAATTTGCCCGTTATATTTTCAGTATCAAAAACTACAATACTGCACTTGGCAATAAAAGGCTTCTGTAGAATGGTAGCTAGAAATGCAATAGCTCACTTCTTGATTTGTATTAAATTTATTTTCCAGAAATGTTATTTTTCATCATTTTCTTTTTTTTTTTAATTTGTCTTGTGTTGTGAAAATATAAAAAAAAGAGGAGGGTGATACATTACTTTTAAATTGTGAAATCAAGGTTTATTCTTCTTCTTTGTTTATCAAAGGGTTTTGTTTTTTGCAGATAGAGCAAAAAATCTTTGAGGATTATAGAAAACCCCCCCAAAGCAGCTGCAGGTGTTGTTAAACAACTTCCTCAATTTCTGAAAGGCAAAAGGACGCTAAAGTTTGTGACTCAAATGTAACGATGACACATGGAAGGCCAGAACTGGAGCTGTGCACCAGCGACAGTCCATCACTGTGTCTAACATTTCTCTGACTTTAAGTGTACATTTTTACCCCCAAAGAAGCAACAAATACTTCATTTAGAAACAACCGTGTCCAAGAAGTCTGGGCTCAGTTACCTAAAAGCAATTTTTGTCGTTTTAATTTTTAATAATGATGAATGTATGCTTCTTTCCCTTCTTAAAGTTCTCGAGCTATTTATGAAGCTGCACTTCCCTGTACACACTCATAAAGTCTATTAACAATGTTTTATATTAAAACAGATAGCTAACTGTTTTGGATGTAGAATTTAAGGTTTTCTTTAACGACACTGTAAATATACTGCTGTAACCACTGTAAGTGATTATGACACAGGCATAATTTGTAAAGATAATTTGATAAAATAACACAGAAAATGTATTTATTTATCATGTAATTGTATTTTGCAGATGAGATTTTATTATGACTGTTTCCCCTCTGAGGCAGTAATCAGATCTGATCAAACAGATCATACTAAGGGCCCAAACAACACAAATATCTGGATCATATCTGTGTAAATCATGCCTAAAAACAAAAAGTATAATAGAGTGTACATTTCAACTTTCATAATAAACACTAATACTGTAAATGTCACAAAGAGAAATCGCTGTGTTTTCAAGTTTGTTGGTGCCAAACATTTGATTTAATGATTTCCACCAAGCTGTGTAGCAACAGTGCTGCTGTACCAGAAGGTGTTAATGGTAAAACCACGAGGCGCTAAAAACAACTCAGGTGTCAGATTTTATAGATTCCTCAAAGCTCTGAGTCACCACAGAGAAATGACACAGCGAGCACTGAGCCCCCTCCCCGTCACTGCAGCATATAATCAGACAAGATGGTCGCCAGGCAAGCACAAACAGCAGCGAGCCGAGCTCTCTCCTCTCGTCAAGGTAGTGCTGACAGACTAACACTTTGTACTCGGGGCTGGCTGCTGGAAAAGCCGAGGATATCTATTTCACACGCTAATTGCTTAACCTCCCCCTCCCTCGTCCTCCTTCACCGCTTCAAGCCACTAAGTAACTCCACCAAGCATGAAAGGCCACAGATCTTACAATGTGAACAATCGTGCTCCGGTGCCTCACACTTGTTGACGGAGCGGGGGTTTATCACGGTACTTCCACCAACAGGTACACAGAGCTGAAATAAAAAGGTGTTTTGTAGAATTTATATTCTAATTTAAATCACACATGTCTCCAGTATTAAAAGAATGTCAAATAACTGCGTCTGTTCTTCAGGAGAGGCTTTAAAACACACTCAGTTCACCTCATTGTTTTATTGACAGACATGTTGAGGCACCTCAGACAGTAATACATAATTAAACGCACTGATGAAGGACCTCCCTGCACTTTCTCCCACATCACTTGCTGTTAAAGCACCAAAGAAGTTAAACAAAGCGTGGGGTGTACGTTTCCAATCCTTGGCACATTGTAAAAGCCTCAGAAACAGCACGTACGCCAAGACAGGACAATACAGTTCTCCACCATTGTAGAGTCTTTGTTCTTGTAAAAGCCCAGACTATTCCAGTGTGTAAGGTTCGGGGAGATTTAGTGGCGTCTAGCAGTGAGGATGGCAGATTGTAACCAGCCGTAACTTCTCCTTGTTAGAATTCCTTTAGTGTTCATTGTTCAGGAGGTTTTTACCAGGAGCTGAATTGTATACAGAGGTCTCTTCCTCTCCAAAACAAACAGACCTGGTCTTATTTATATATTTTTAAAAAAATGCGTGAAATTCATACTAAAAATTTAAGCCAAAAATGGCCAAAAAAATACTCTACAATGTCTATAATCAGTCTTCAACCTCACCAATTTCCCATCTCCAAAATGTTCATAAGCATGGGTGAAAGTTTCTCCCATCAAGTCCTTTTTTTTTTACAGATCACAACTTTTGCATTGGAGGTGGCGTACGCCTCTTTCAGGTATGGTTTTGTGTGTACATAATTTTCCAATGGTTTCAAGTTACAAAATAGTGTTTCTCCTGTGTTGGTTGGTATGTCAGAGATGGGCCGCTAGCTCAGCACCTGCTAATGTGTGCTCACATTCTTTTTCTGGTAACTATCCAGATGTTAAGGAGGTTTTTACCGGGAGCCAAATAATCCGCAGGTCTCTTCATCTCGAACACAGGTGGACCCGGTGATTTAAACCGGTAAAAAACACTGAATAAAGCAGTGTCATGTTACAAAATAGTGTTTCTCCAACACTGTTTGTTATGTCGAAGATGGGCTGCTAGCTCAGCACCTGCTAATGTGTGCTCACATTTTTTCTCTGATACCTTAAGATCCAGATGTTCAGGGGGTTTTTACCAGGAGCCAAATTATCAACAGAGATGTCTTCTTCTCCAAAACAAACAGGCCAGGTGATGAAAACCCATAAAAACACTGAATAATGATGCTGTTTGGCACGTAGCAGAGGAACCTGCACCTGCAAATGTGTGCTCACCCTTTTTCTTTGAGAAGATACTCAGGAGGTTTTCACCAGGAGCCAAATTATCCACAGAGGTCTTTTCCCCTCCAAAATGGTTGGACCCTGTGTTAAACCAGTAAATAACACAGAATAAAGCAATTTAATGTCTTAAAAAAAAAGTCTTTTTCCGACACTCGTCGCAGAGGGGCTGATAACTACGGTGGCTGATGCAAAAACATGAATGTCTGTATCTAGAGCCAGTGTTTGGTTTGTCTGTTCCAGGCTACTGTAGAAACATGGTGCAACGTGACGATTTTAGTATATAAACATCTTATTCTGAGGTAACAAAAACACAACAAATCTTATTTTCACTAAAGAAAATGTCAGGGTTGAGCTGAACACTCAGAAGAAACAAGTATCTTGCATAGTTAATGTACTTTTTATGAGAATGAATATCATCCCAGTAAAACATTTCAATATCC
This sequence comes from Cephalopholis sonnerati, assembly GCA_019142605.1. Classification (NCBI taxonomy): domain Eukaryota; kingdom Metazoa; phylum Chordata; class Actinopteri; order Perciformes; family Serranidae; genus Cephalopholis; species Cephalopholis sonnerati. Next base: position 39,386,087 of record JAGQAX010000005.1, on the reverse strand, counting down.
ATACTCGACATGAAGGAAAATCCTAAATTTGGTGTTCAGTCTCTTGTGATCGATGTTGTTCTGTAAACAGTGTTCTAATAAATAACAAAGCAACTTGTGATCAACCCATATCAATGTTAGGCTTAAAGTTACAACTTCTGGTTAGGCCACGCCCTTTTTCAATTTAAGCCCTACCCATTTCCATTTTGAACTCCACCCATTCTGTGTACATATACTGTACAGATCATTTAGCTGGTTGAACAGAACAGATATAGATAATTTTGTATTCGTTCATCCCTAGAAATCACTTCCTTCACACTGGACCTTTAAGTGAAAACTTTTGGAAAAACACTGTCGCCAAATTATTATATAGTACTTGCATTACTGTGTTTTTATGCTCATAAACTGGTGTTCCCCTGCGGCAGTGTGACTTCACTTCCTAGTCTGAGGGAGGCTACAGGCGCAGGTAATGTTTACCTCTCCTCTCTGCTGCAGATCAGCAATTCAAAGACTCGCCAACTCGCAAGTGTGTTTGCCGACAACAATAATTACACTGACCAAAATGGCAATTAGGCTGACTGCAAACCCGTCTCTGTTCAGCCCTCCCAGTTACGACAACTGGCCAGCCCCAGTAAACCATCATTTGTCATCAGCTGAGGTTCCAGTGCTGACGATGAACAGCTGAATTTTACAGTCAATGTATTTACCAGGGATTCTTTTAAATTAGGAACACAGTCTATGAAACACATATTGCTCCGCTCAAAGAGACTGATCAGCGAATCTTACACTGTGTTATTCTCTCAACCTTTACTGTACTGTATCTCTGCACAGGCATTGTTTTAGGAAGCAGTGAGATAAGACTGAAGGAGACGTGACGTGAAGGCTACTGTAGTGTGTTTGATCTGGCTGGGAAGCTTTCAGTGAGGGACAAGACCTAATTGGCAATTAACACATTTCAGCAGCCTTTATTTAGCTCCATCTCGCCGTTTGATCTTTTTATCAGCTTATCAGCCCCGAAAAGCAAAAACATTTTGTCTGACCCCACGAATATTATGTCTAAGAACACAGTAAATAAAACCATAAAAGCAGTTGGTTCAAACATTTAATCAGCTATAATTACACAACCAGTCTATGCAGTGGCATGAGGTAGTTACAACGGGTCTTCGTGCACGCCAATGAGCACATATCGTCTTGTCAAATGATAAAACAGAGACTCAACACTGGACAACATCAATATATATATTACCCAGCAAGCATCACTGCATCTGTATATGACAAAAAATACCAAAGAAAATGAGAAATTATTCATTTAATTTTATTTTTTTAGAGTTTAAATATAGTTTATGTAGAATAAACACATAATTTTGTTGTAGATGCTGCTGACTATTTACAAAAAAAAAAAGAACCTGTAGAAAGTAATTCTTTGAACACAGGCAGATTTCCAAGGTAGCAATCACATTGTTGTCTGTATTTACGCCCCTGAATCTGTCATTTTATGTCCTGATTTATGGATGTATTGACTATTTAAAGTCTTGGAGGGCAGGTGAGAAAAGAGACATTTAAAAAAAATAATTTTCTCAGGTATTCCTCCGGTCTTTAGGTGATAAAAGCATATTTTTATTTAAATGTCCTTGTCTCTTTTTTATTTATATTTTATTAAGGTGCATAGGACATTTGCTGACAGTACATAAAAAATGTACAGACTTGTTTTAATGAATAACAAAAACAAAAAAGGAAAAAGTGATTTGATAGGACTCCTCACTGAAATAGAAAATAACACAAAAATAAGGACAATCTCCCAACAGCAGCAATCAGGTGATGATCCCACGCAGAAACATAGAGCAAAAGATTTAAATATTACAAATTACACTTGGTTGGAGGGTTCGGACAGTAATCTCTCTCACAGAGACAGCCAGCCTAGTCCGTTTGTTTTGTTTTAAAAGAGCAGCATGTTAAGTCATACTGACAAACATATATTATATCCAAGTTTATACATATACACACAGATAAGCAAAAAAACAAGAAATATTAATTAATAAACAATGAAAAAGTAGTAAAGGTAAACATTAATAGAAAAAGAACTTCAGTAAGATATCTATAACATGATCAGATTGTTGGAATTATTCATTCATCATTCACTTTCCACAACAGCTTTTCCTGTTGGGGGTCAAAGATTAGCAGCGGTGGGACTAAGTCAACGTTTCGTAGTCACAAGTGTGTCTCAAGTCTTTGCACACAAGTCCAAAATCATGACAGGCAAGTCCCAAGTCCTATAATTTGAGTTTTAGTCCTATTTTGAGTCCTCAACAAGTCATGATCCACTCTCACTCACAAGAAGAACAAGAACTTTATTTTTTCCAGGACCTAGACATGCATTAAAGGGAGAGATATCAGAGCGAGGGTACTGCCCATGGACAGGCGCCTCAAGCAGTCAGTGGTTCAGTGCCTTGCTCAAGGGCACCTCGGCAGTGCCCAAGACGTAAACTGGCACCTCACCAGCTACCAGTGGACACTCTATACCTGGTCCATATGGGGACTTGAACTGGCAACCCTCCATATCCCAACTTAAGCCCTTGTGGACTGAGCCACAGCCACAGAAACAAGGATAAACCAATTACTTGAAAGTATAAAATGCAATTTGCTCTGATAAGTGAAGAGAGATCTGTTGTTTGAAACACATTTTGGAGGCATAAGAGCAGCGTGACATTTGGAAAACTATTAAAAAGGTCTGATAAAAATGTTTTTAAAAGGTTGATGGGATGATGTTAAAAGGTTTGGGAGTCCAGTAACTAATTTTTCAAAGTATTTCCAAAGTGTCATTCTGTGTTCAGCTGCTTTTAGTGGAGGCAGATAGGATCAGACAATCCTTTATTCGTCCTTCAGCGGGGAGATTTGCGACATTACAGCAGCATCGTGCATGTACATAACATATTAAGTACCAAAACGGTAAAGAGAAACACGCAAATCATTATAAGTAAACTGTAAAAAACACAAAGTGATTTAAAAGTAAACAGCAGACAAAGCTGAATATGAACAACAGGCTGAACAGCCGATTTCATGCTACTGAAGGACGGCTGGTTCTCAAGACGCATGCAAACACTTTTTGTCCTCACACGTTGTTTTTCTCTAGAAACATACATCACATTGTGACTGTGCCAAAATCCTGCTCTGCGTTTGTTGGCGTTCCCACAACACACCCGACAGTAAACTTGATTTGATTATGTATGATTATTTTATGATTATGCCGAAAGCAAAACTCAATCTATCCAACCCTCGTTGCATCAATTCATGAAACCTTCCCACTCCCCCCAAATTTACTGGATTTAGAATGCAGCCTTGAGTTTGATGACAGCGAGTTAGGGATGAAATGGGGCCTAAAAAAAACATTAAGTGACATGAAATGTTCACGCAGCGGCCCTGCAGCCGATCTCAGTCACATTTGCGTTCAACTTGGACGAATCAGAACTTGTCGAAGCAGTTCGAGGGCCTTGGGCTTAATTGCCTCAATCAAAGCACATTTGGAGTGCCATCCCATCCAAGAGGCATGAATCATTTGATAAAAGAGCCCAAGGAGCAATAAACTGTCCCTGCTGCCAGGCAGCGACAAGAGAGCAAACACGGGAAAGTGAGAGTGGGTGTGTGGAGGTGTGTGTGTGCGCGTGTGTGTGTTGCAGATGGTGGGAAACCTGCTGGCTGCTGTTTTAAAGACGGGAAATTTTGGAAATATGATCTGGGCTCTGTGGTTTCTTACATTATTGTACATAATAGAATGGTGTTCACCAATTCAAATTAAAGTCAGAAATGTTCTCTGTGCAAACACACACACACACACACACACACACACACACTTCAAATGCTCGCTCTTCAATCCTGCTCCATCTCCCTCCTGCCAAACACATTTTTATTTTGGCATGGATGTTAATTTTCCTCTTTATTAACTCTGCTGTCCTGACTGAGGCTGTTTGCTTTTCTACAGGTGCTCTCTGATGCTCCTCGCTGCTCTCTGTCACACAGCCTTTCATTACGAGGAGGTGGAGACACTTGTCGCCACTCACACAGACAGACGAAGACAGAGAGAGAGACAGAGACAGGACTGCGGTCTGTTTAGATAGAGAGGCAGAAAGATACTAATGCACAGAATCAAGTTTCAAAGTGTTTAATGTAAATATATTAAACATTTAATTAAACTGAACTGGAAGCAGAAATAAAATGAACTGATGAATTAAACCTTAATGTTCAGAGCCAAGCAGAGCCACAGCTTCTCTGACTGAGTAACTTTATATTAATGTCCAGTCAAGACAATAAAGAGGAAGCTGTTGTAATGAAGCCACTGCTGCAGCTAGAAGAGAAACAACAAGACAAATGTTGTTCCTACTGTTAAATCAAACGTACTGTATGAGGTTGTTTTTAATAAGAACAGTCGGATGTACTTTATATTTGGCTCTCAGTTGTTTTACCTTATGAGACTGCTTTTGTTACAGGAAACTGACAACATAAATAATCGTTGCCTCGTTCTCTTACAATTTGCAGCCCAGTCCCCAGAAAAAAATGCTGTCATTGTACGTTTCTGCAAACTGTTTCATATGTAGTGAACATGCTAAAAAGATTAATTTCTTTACATTTCAATTTTATTTTGGCTAGTGTGTGGTTAGGTTTAGGCATAACGAATACTACACTGCTGGAAATGTGCCGGTGTTGCCACAGCCACTGGTGGAAATTTGGCAACATCACCATAAAAATAAAAATAAAAAAATAAAATAAAATACCTGGCTGTTGTCGCCACAACCAGCACTGGAAATGTCACGACATCTTGTTAAAAAATACAGTTGGTCTCCAACAGTGGTCTGATGCTTGGTTACTTGGCAGCCATCATGGCAGTGTCTCATGCCATCTACCGTCCCCTCCTACAGATGAGAAACTCACTCAGGATCCTGAAACATTAATAGTATGTTTGAAACCTAGAAATGTAACATATCCATGGTTTGCAGCAACATATGATAAAAACATTTTCTTTTGGCGACTGGGCTGAAAACCGATGAATGCTTTTGTGTTTTCTGTATTTCAGCATCTCGCTGAGGAACAGGACAGCAGCAGACAAGAAAGATCATTTCAATGTGCTCTGAATTATTCAAACATTGGTGTGTGTTTTAAACTGCAGATTAAGCTGTAGATACCACTACAGAGAGTCATTTGTGTGGACTCATAGAAATTACAATCGATGGCAGCGTCTCCTCCAAGTTTATAGGTTAACTGTTTCGCCTCATTGAACTTTAAAGGTCTCTTTATACGTCATTACTATTTAGGTTGGACATGTGGCTGACTAACACGTATTATAAAAGCCAGTAAAAGCCATGGTCATCAATGGAAAAAAATGTATTCGCCATGGCGCCTGGGTGAGGCATGGGGGGCAGCACTTACCCAGCATGAACCTTTGCATGACTGACCACATCCAATTCATTCATTCATAAAGACAAAAGTGAGTAGAGGATATTCAGCAGTCCGTACTTGGAGAAAATATTGAATCTACTTCATTTTGTTTGCACTTCTTGTTTTTTTTTTTTTTATATTTCTTCAGATTCAGATTTGTTCTGCATTAAACACGCTACTGGGCTCTGCCATTTCTGAGCTACAGCAGCTCTCACACAGATTTATTGAGTTCAGACGGGAACATCAGCTGCGTGATAACTTTCACCACAGTCATGACAAACATGAATTCTGATTCTCAACATTATACAAGTTTACTGATATAATTATCTTGACTGATGAGGACAAATGATTTGTATGAAATGAGGGATGGTAGCATGTCTCTGCCTCTTCATCAAATTACACCTCTGACTCATACAGTCGGCATTCAGAAAGATTTGAAGGGGAGCACCAACTTTATGCAAATCTAATTCAGTTTATACGTCACAATGAGTCCCAGTCAGTCTGTGAAAATACTCACAAGTCTTTTTTGGCTTTGGAGGAGCTCTGTAAAGTTCTTTCAGCTCGAAGATTCTGTTTGATATTTGTAAAGCCTTTGTTACAAAGTTTAAAAGGAGCGGCTGTTTAGCAGGCAGGAAGAGTCTAACTAAAATATGGGTTGCATTATGGGAAGTGTAGGCTCTATTCAGTTTTATCTCACCATTTAAAATCATTCAGCACAAAAAAGAAGTTAGAGAGGAAAAAGATAAAGATAAACAATGCAAAGGGAGTGTGATGATTCACACTGCAGTCCACGGTCTAACCTCTTTAACATTCCTATGAAACACGCAGGTACCCTCAAGTCCATTACATACACAGCAGGCTACATGAACATAATGGGATTTGATGGCAGTGGCTGTCTCTGAGGACGACGAGGACCCGAACGTTACCGCCCACCATTCTGCGATTGCCTGACTGTGGCACTCTGATTAGCTACTTAAGTAAACATGGAATTCATTTACGTCTTCACAAACCTGCAGCTTGACCTCCACACTCTTCAACAATTCCTCTGTGGTTGTTTCTTCCCTCGTCTTCATTCTGCGGTGTAAGAATCCTGATTATGTCTGTTTTCACGTTGTGTTCCACAGCGTGCAATCAGCCTGTGAGTCCTGACCTCACTATGTTGAGAAAGATGTTTAAATTCAGCGGGGAGTGGGTCACAATCCACCACCTGTAAAAGGAGAAAAGCTACATGCTTACAGATTACACACGACGTCTGTGATGTTTATGCATTTCCGTGACGTAACCTCTGGGAGAGGCGATAGCCTCTTTTCCCCTCAGGTCAATTGCTCTTATGGAAGCTACTGTGAGGAGTCGACTTTAGCTTTCATCTAGTTAGTGTTACTTTTATATTTGTTTGTTTGAACTTGAGGAGTCTGTGCAGTCAGGTTAATCTAGCTAATAAGATCACTATAAAGTCTGGTCTGTCTCCTGGACCTACATTTAGAAACCAGATCTTTTAAAGGCAAACACAATTATTAATTGCCTTTAAGAGTTCTTGACTTCTGACTACAAACCACTGACGGATCATGGGCTGTTGTTTAGGCTGCACTGGTGTCTTCTGTTCCACTTTTGTAGCTGGGTTTTAAACCTGCACTCTTTGCCCAAAATAAAATACAAACCATTGCAACAAATACTAAAAACATTCAAGTATTAAAAGATGGCACTGAGCGCTATTTTATTCAGACAAGGTTGTTGTAAAGCTGGCTGTAGTCGACAACATCCACCCATCCATTTTCATCCAAGGCCTCAGGGGCAACAGGCTCAGTAGAGTACTCCAGACGTCCCTCTCCCCAGCGACACTTTCCAGCTCCTCCTGGAGGATCCCAAGGCGTTCCCAGGCCAGATGAGATATGTAATCCCTCCAGTGTGTTCTGGGTCGCCCTGGGGCCTCCTACCAGTTGGATACGCCTGGAAAACCTCTAACAGGAGGCACCAAGGAGTTAAATTTAGAGCTTTGTCTTCTCATGGCACTTTCTACCATGAAAAGTCACGTGTTCCTGCAGGAATATGATCCAAAATCTGAGAGAACTGAACAACCTTAACAGCCAAGGTTACATTTCCCAGACGATAGCATGTAGGTTCATGCAGCAGTGTACTGACTGTGTATAGCAACACTTTTCCCAGTTCAAAATCACCAACAAAGGTTTCTAAATCAAAATCTACATGTTCCAGCAGGAATAGTATCCAAAATTTAGGGAGAAATTATCAACCTTAGCAGCCAAGACTACATGTTTCCCTGATGTTAGCACATAGCTACATGTAGCAATGTACTTGCAGCCAGGGAATGACTGTGTATAGGTGCACTTTCTTCATTAAGATCTGAAACCAGGAAGAAATGAACAACATCGGGAGCAAAAATTACATGTTTATCTGACATTAGCATGTAGCTACATGTAGCAGCGCGGGCTCTTTAATGTAAACACTTGCCCTAGCATGCCTGGAGCAGATAACCATATGAAGAAATCGGTCAACAGATGGTGTCAGCTTGTAGCCAAAGTAGAATGAAACAATGGAAATGGAGTACTCAGAACGGTCTGAGGTTTTTGTTGACAGGCGTTACTTTTAAATCATTATTTGAAACTTTGTTTGATATGGACAGAAAATTAGGAAAAGCACAGCAGATCCCCTTAAATGATTTTACTTCAGCCATTGCCTCCAGGAAATAAAACATATTCAAAGTTATACTGAGTTCATGTGTGGAGGGCAGTTTGAGACACTGTTCATATCAGTCATGAATTCATAATGTTTTCCTCAAACTTCAGCCCTGGTGTTTTACATGTTCCTCTCCTGCACGCTCCCGATGCTCCCACAGCAACACGAGCATGCAGAGACACTCTTGTTACATTCTAAGAAACAAGATGCAGAAAAAAATAAAACATCTTAATGGCAATTTGGCTCACAGCTCTGCCAGCACTGTTAGTCTTGAGCGCAGCGACAGTGACATATTTCCTGAATAGCATCTCTCAGGAGAAAGGAGACTTTGAAGAGTAAGCTTGGCTCCGAGAAGGTTTGAAGTGGCAGACTACTGACGACCAATGTGCTCTGTGTTAGATCTGTTGTGCCTTTGATGGCGGGCAAGAGGCTCTCTTGTTTCCTGTGCAATGTCGAGGACAACACTAATCTAGGCGCACCCCCTCCCCCTGAGCTGGCACTTTGAAGACCCCAGTCTGTTTGTGAGATTAATGTGATTTGGGGACAATTTCCTGGGAGGGGTCCTGTCATTGCTGCAAACGCCCAAATAACCTATGCATACTGTATCGTGCTGTACACACACTCGTGCACTAACACACACAGGCCGTCCAGTACACACACAAGCAACCACAAAAACAGACTACACACACACACACACACAACTCTCTTTACGACCCGCAACCCACAGCCGCTGTTTCTTTCACTGCATGTTGCCATGGTAACTGAAAGCACACTCAGCTCCTTGGCAGTTGTTTCCATCTCTGTATTTTAAAAAGGTGCAAAAGTCCCCGTGGAAAAAGCTCAGCAAACTCTTGTTACATTCACTGTAGCCAAAGTTCCTCCATGCTCCCCGCTGTCAATCACCCGTTAGAGATCTGCCCTGAATTATCACCCTGTTTATCATAAAGATGCAATATTTTCTACAGTGAATCTCTCCGAGATGAGAAGTGCTGGAATTCATCTCAATTTCAGGTCCAGATAATGTGTTTTGTTTTGCAGACGCTGCTTTTCTGTCTCTTTATCTTGACAGGCAGAGAGGCAGCATTGGATTAACAGCAGAGATGGAGGCTGTGTTGACTCTGACACAAAGAGAGCTGCATTCCTCTGGCGCAGGACGTATGACTGAGCAGGACTCGGCCAGGCCTGGTGGGCCGGGGTCTCGTTCCAGTTGCTCCTGTGCAGTCATGGGCAGTGGCTTCCTGTGATGTTTCCTGTCAGAAAGGGCTTTCAGAGCAGCACTTTTAGAGCCTTTTGGGAGGAATGTGAAAGATAGCAAATGAGTTGGCTCGAGAACTGGGCTCACCAGTATTTGTAAGGAGTTATTTTTATGGTTTGTTATTGTCTGGAGATGTGCACATCCTGTGGGAAAATGCAGTAAAAGTCAGAAAGTAGTAGAGTTTTATCTCTTACTTTAAACAGAAAGTTTTACCCAGGAAGTCTGGAAAAACTGGCAGCTCACAGTCCTATCGACAGTATATGTAAAATACTGTGGCACTGTGCGTTTGAAAACGCAATAAGACCCGAGAAAAACACACCACTCTGTGACAGTTATTATGACAAATTAGGAACAACTTGGAGTCTGTAATTTTTTGTCAGGTGGGAGGAGTCGGTCTCTCAGGTTTAAGGCATCATAATCATTTAGTCATGGACCATCCCAGTCTGACTGTTGGGTACAAGAGGTGCTACTGTAGCATAATGATTCTGTAGGCTGATTATTAGCCTTTTATGTCTAATTCTATGTGTGATAGTTTGGACTTTGTAAACTACTGTATTAGGAATAATAGTTGCATCATCTCAGGGAAGGTTAAAGGTTCTGTATGTCACATTTTACCGGTACTGTACCAGTATTTATTGCCACCAGCTGAACAGGTTTCAGTGTAGCTTAAAAACTGAGACTTTCAAACTGTCTTGGTGGTCTCTAGGAGCCTGTGGACTGACTTCTATGTAAAAGACTCAGGCTGTATTTTCCAGGAAAATCTAAAGGATGTGATGCAGAGTCCTGCACCGACAGGTAACCTGCAAAAAGCTGTGTAACAGGTAAAAGTAGTATATTTATAAATTCCGGGTAAAACTGAAATCCACGTGGGCAGGCAGCGGGTGAGAACAAAAATCTGTCTTTTGTATTTCAGAATAAAACAAAGTAAAAAGATGTACAGTATATGTGTAATATTCTGACATCTAAATCACTATTATCAAGCCGCAGTTCCTTTTATATTGAAAGTCAATGACACAAGTAGAACCTTTGACCCCGTCGTCACATTGGTCACCAACGTGGAGGACTCCAGCCATGAAACTTTGCAGCCCGAGGATGAGGTGGCAGCCTACATGGAGTTCAAGACACCCAAGGAGGATTCTTTGGAGGTCTCATGGTGTTGGAAGGAGCATGCTAAAATGTTTCCTAACCTGGCAGTGATTGAATGTTTTCACCATCCAGTGAAAGAGACGTCTCCTCCGCTGGATTTGGAATTAAAGAACGGAGAACCCAGCTTAATGTGAGGGACTGGAGCCTGTGTGAGTTTAATCACAGTGCAGTTTGAGTCGTGGGACGTTTATTAGCGGGTGCAGCTTTGACTCAGACTTAATGACAGGTAACAGGTCAGCTCTGATATTGAGCTTTACGGGTATGGGCAGGTGCAGGTTTTCAAAAATGGATCTGTGCATGATGTGACATTTTGGGTGCTCCTGATTGCCTGCACTTTCTATGTGTTTTTGTTTGCGTATAAAACCTTTCTGTGCTTATTTAGGCAATACTGACATCTATATATTCATTTTTTCCCCACCTAATTTTTGTGATCATCAAGTCTCCTCTGTAGTGAAATTAACATCATATTATACATGCACACTCTTATCGTGATGGCCCACTAGCAGATGGAGACATGAAATACAATACTTTTCAGTGTATGTAATATTAATTAATTGTGCTAAATATGATAAAGCATGTTTGCCAGTTCTGTCCAGTTCATTGTAAAGCCAATATCAGCTGATACCAATGAGGTGCAGATATTATTGTGTGTCCATAATATAGCCTTTAGGTATCTCCCCTGAATCCCTGGATGACACCATCATGGTGTTATCAATGAGCAAGAGTCCACAGTCTATCTATGCCATGCCAGTGAATCTGTGGGCCTGTATTTAGGCAAGCACTTCAGCACTGTCAAGAAAATCCAGTAAAAAACAAAATAAATGTGGCATGAGAGGAAAAGTCAGGGGATCATGTCAACCTGTGAAAGTCATGAATATCTTTACAACATTTCATGGTTATCCCTCCAGTTGAGATATTTTAGTCTGGATGAAAAATTAAGAAACAAACTGCAAAATGTGTTAGCATACTGTCCACTGATTTTAAAAAGTAGTCAGAGTTGTTGGGCAAACTCCTCCAGGCTGGTAGCAGGCGGCACAGGAAACAAGGGAAGTGGTGTGTTTGTGCAGGGAACGAGGTCAGTGCTCACAATGGAGCCTGGCTGTACGTTGTCTGGAGGGGGGTATTGTAAATCAGCCGTTTCTACAGACGCCCTCACACACACAGACATACAGAGCACACATACACACACACACACACACTTAGACACAGTCTTTTTCTGTGAAACCACAGAACATTTTAACACAGAAAATGAAATATAGAATGGTCATGTGTTTCTGCTCAAAGCCTTTTAAAAGACACCGTGGAACGATGTGTTGCTCTGCCCTGAATCTCCATCTGTCCCTCACTCACACACACACACACACACACACACACATGCACAGACACACACACACACACACCCACACACACACACACCCACACACACCCACACACACACACACACGCACACAAGGAACTTTCACTGAATTGTCTCAAGCCTCACCCTCTCAAGAGTCTCATGGTACAAGACTAATGTCTGAATGCGTGACGCATCTTAGACTAAACCATGAGGCACACAGTGCATCCACCAGGGTACCTTACTTTATGACACCAACATACATTACCCACAAATCATCAACGCATCGCAGAGCAGGGTGTCTACAGGTATAAACAAGTTCAATGTAAAACTTCTTTATGACCTTTTAAATACTACTTTGATTGAAATTTAAGACTAAACTTGCGATGGAAATGCACACCAAAAGTGAAAATGTACTCTTTCCAAGTAAACACATTGATGCCAGTTCAAAATGAGCAATAAAAATGACCCTCATGATACTTTCTGTGCTTACGGCTCTGCATGTGCGACTCCGCCACCCTGATTCCCATTTTACCACGTCTGAAACACCTGCGACACACAGCGCAGTTTGCTTTGTAAACACTTCCAGGCTCTGGCTTTAGTCACCAAGAATAATTGCTAATATTCTTTGAAGCTTTTTGTCCTTTTACTTGTATTTTCCCATTTTTCATAGCTTGCAATGTCCTAGTTTAACCTGCAGCCGCCCTGACAAAGTAAGCATGTATTTTGTAACACATTTTGTTATAGATTGCTACTGTTTATTGACCAAAAAAAGAAGAAAAGAAAAACAGGATGGAGATGGGTTTGCCTTTTCAAAGGCACTTATAGAAAATGGCAAGTGGTGTTTTTCTTCAAACACAGGCATTTTTCCAAGGTAGCAATCTAAATTACCCATAAAGGCCTGTTTTCTCCCCAATATATAATTGGAGGGCCCACTCTTTCTAGGGGCCCCAGTGCAACTTCCCTGCCTGCACTGTCCATATTCACACCCCTGCTTACTTATGTGTACCTAGTTGCTTCCTTTCCTGGAGCGAATATATGACATACAAGTTTACACACTGCCTTTCATTTCAAAGTGATGAAATGTGTATGTGAAAAAACTCCGGGTTAAGCTTTCTTTGCATCAGGAGTTAATGTTCAGAGCTTTTGAAGCTTCATGTTCACCTTTAGGTCTGAAACTCATTTATAAAAACGACTTTTCACAGCAACGATGCATCAATCTGGAAAATCTGCATATCTCTGCATATCAAAAGGAAGGCTTTTGTTAAGTGTCACTCAATAAACAGGAAGTAAAGAGCTTTTAACCAAATTAATGATTCCTGTTTACTGACAACAGAAGAGCGGATGCAGACTGAGCGTAGACACCAGCAGGAAGGATGGCCAGTTAACCTTTAAACTGGTCCCGCATGCCATTATACACAGGTCACGTCATCTCGTCTCTGTCCTTCCGTCTGCCCTGAATTAGATTAGTGATCACATGCCTGAGCAGCGTTCCTCTATCTTCTCATATCATTGGCAGCTCTGTCTTTGTCCGTGCTGTTTATTACGTTATCATTAACCTTATTAAGAGATGTCTTAAAAGGCAGTGGGGAGATCTGGACCGAGTCCAAACTACAGTTTGTTAATCTGTTAAGATGGCCGAGTCTCTCTGTTGTTGTCAAAGTACAAGGCAGGTCTTGTAGCCTGTACTACGCTCCTAGTGAGGCACCTTGTACTACTGAAGTGGAAACCCCCTGACACACTTTCTCACTTTCTTTGGATCAGAGATATCAACCTGGTCTCACTCCAGAGTCATGGAATATCGGCGCTTGGTCAGTGACTTCCTGCATCAGACACCAACGACAAAAAGCCATCCTTTCATGTTGGCATGATCCGCAGCTGGTCCCTGTTATTCTGTAACCATGCCCGGTGGCATCAGGGGGGAAACGTGGGCGGACAACAATGTACGTTAAGGGGGGAAAAGTCTGAGTAGTATGAGTGGGAGGGGTGGTGGATGGGTTGAACAACCACTGACTTTCACCTGGGAAGCCCAGGCTGATACCACCATATGAATGTGGCTGTATTTAAGTTACATTAGTAGGTAGCAGTTGCCAGTTTTTTAGGTACACCTAGCAAAAAGTAATGCAGTGTAATACAGTCCTGCAATAAACCCCCCTTCATGATTGTTCTTATATTCCATTTATATTGAAACAATGTGCGAGGTGGTAATCTAACTGCACAATTATTATGGAGGATGTAGTTTGTGGTGCTGTTTAACTGTATTGAATTAAAAACAAAGGTGTTCCTGTTGTTTAGCCGCGCCTCACTGAATGAAATGATTCTAACAGTTGATGGTGATTGTTTCACGGGGTTCACAGTATCAACATATTTACTGTGTTTAGTTTTGGGGGAAATGGGACGATGTAAAATCCCCCTGTATGTTAACCTATTTCAGCCAGGCATTTCCTGCAGCACGCCTGTGACATTTCTCTTTGACACAATGGGCTGCACTGCACATTACCTTGGTACCGCAGGGAATTAAATTACCGCAGAAGAACAAGAAGTTCAACTTTGAAAAGCTGGAAAGTGACACATAAGCAGCTTAGGGTGGAGTTCAAGCCGAAAGGAGTGGAACAAGGTGGAGATTTAATGAGTGTTTTGTGTCTGGTGTTTTGTTTTTACAAATATGTTTTTGGGCGTTGAATTGATTTATCAGTTCGAATTTACGGAGAGGAAAACCTCTCATTTTCAAGGGAGTCCTCTGGACACATACAACACACACACACACAGACAAAATTGCATTACATAACGAACATACACTACAAATACACAGATACAGACATCTCGCTCACCATCTCCCACCCACACCCCTTGCCCACAGCTGTTGTACATGAAAAATTGGGATGGATCCCTTGAGCTTGGATAGTTACAGAGCAGCATCAGTATGACAACTTGAAAACATGAGCAAGTTGTTTTGAGATGTGAATATGAAGATGGAGGAGCATAGACAGATAGTCCAGAGACCCAACACACTCTTGATCCGCCTTAAAATTCTAAGTGCATTATGCAGAATATAATTATTCTTAAATTGTTTCATAGTTGGTTTTATGTTGGAGAACAGAAAGGCTTTTGAAGAGGCCCCACTAGATGATAGTATATCATACTGTTTCAGGCCACTTAGGCCCAAAAGCATTCTCTGGTACATGGTTCCAGCAAACCCAAACTCTTGCATTACAGGGCAGACAGGGAGGCAAAGACCCCCTTTAACCGTGGGTTTCCCATACACCACCCCAACCTGCATTGCTTTTCTTAGGAAAACATACAAAAAATTGTAAAAACAGTGAATTTTTACACATGATATGTCACCACCACGTAATGCAGTGTTAAGATGTCGTGCTCATTTCATGCATTTCTGTGAGAATGCTGATCAAACCACGATTTTAGGATGTAAAGTATTTCATGTTCAGCAGATTTTGTGATTTACAGGCTAAAATATATCAACATGTCCAAATGTGGTTGAGTTTTTTAAATGTAGGGGACAGAAAAGTTGTTTCAAAAGTGTTTAAATGACAATATTTTAATGTGAAGCAGATTTCACCCTGATGTTGAAATTAAGTTAGAGCTATAACCATAGCGCGGACGTACTGATTCAGGACCAAAGTGGTGAAATGATCATCAAACCATCTAACCAACCAGCAGGCACAGAGCATCAGTAGTTTGAAATATGATTTCCATTTCCAATTTTCAGTTCTGAATGTCTAAAAACGTCATTACATTGATGTCACAGTGCAGCCCACATTGTTTAAAGGTCAGATGATGTCAAAGAAAATGAACGCAGACGCACCAAAGCAATTTAAGGTTATTACAAAAATGTCACAGCATAAAAAAAAAAGGCATGAGTCAGATTTCCTTGGCTATAAAAAGTTGGCAGGGCCATTCAATTCAAAAATACTTTATATCTTTCAGGGGACAATTTATGGACCAAATGTCATGATTGCGTTAAAGACCTCCAACCCCCTCATGACCGTGACACCTGGCCAAAATCATTTCTGTTTTCCTGGAAACTCTCTGCAGGAATGTGAGTTTTTTTCTCCTTTTTTAAAAGCAGTGATGTCCTCAGAGTTTCCATTAGCTCTGACCGTCCCATTAGCTCTCTCCAGGGAGACGTGGTATGTTGTAAACATCACCCCCTGCGTGATCGATGACATCACCGCCTTTCTTATCTGTCCGTCCCCTCCCTTGGCCTTCAGTCAAAACCTCACATCTTAATTATTACTTTGCTGAATCCATTTCACAGTGGAGACGAACACCCCCTGCAGACAGTAAACAAACAAGTGGGCTACTTTCATGATGCATCATCACAAAAGTTGATTGCTCCACAAAATTGGTCGCTGCCAACAGTAAACAGCAATTACTGCACCCACGGCTTTTTATCTCTTTCATACATATAATTCAAGAACTCCTTCCCCACAAAAGCTTCATTTCTATTAATGTGTCTGTAAATATGAGTCTCAATGGCCTCTGAGTAGTTTATTATTGATTTGATATCATTTTGGAATCGTCACAACACTGAAGTGTCAGAGAGAGTTAGAGAGGTTGGATAAACAGATATGGGAGACAAAGCCAACTGTCCAGGAGACGCAAACACTTCCTCTGACGGCCTGTACACAACACAAAGGAGGAGTTTTAACTTTGGACTGATGATGCCAAACCCCCTTTGACAGTAGAACAATATGAGCCAGCTGCCTGCTGCTGAACAATAGGTTTAAAACATAACCCTTTCCTGTTGCCAGAAAATCTACTTATAGTCCCCTGAAACCTGTTTGTCACAATGAGAGAGCGAAGAACTGAAGCTGGAATGTAATCGCCCACTCTGATAACGTGACAAGTAAACAGATTAATCTTAAGAAACTTTCAGGCAGAGAAACTCAGTCGTACAGAGAGAAGTTTGGTTTTACTTTTACCCCTGTGTGTTTGGTCTCTGTGTTGTTTTGGAATGTGTCACAGCTTGCTTACAGTGCTATCAGTGTGATAAAATGTTGAGGTGAGATTTCTACTTGAAGCGTTGTCACACTTTCACAATGTCAAATATCCGCATTTTATGCAGATACACACTGTATATTTTGTCCCAGTTGCATGTATGACAATTGCATAGTGCTTTCTAGAGTGCTGGCAGTTGATGTTTTCGGCCTTGTCTACACATTACAGGTATTTTTGAAAATTGATATTTTTCCCCTCCGTTTCAAAAAATAATTCTGTCCACACAACCTTTGTTTTACAAAATGTGCCCGTCCACATCACAACCCAAAAATGACTCCAAATGCTCACATGAATGCGATGTTCACACAGACAGTGTTGCTGCTGTAACTACTGTATTTTCGCAATTAAAAGCATTTACGCATTTTAAAAACATTTATGGAGCCATGCAGTCACTGCATTTTCAACAACACCATATTTTACAGTAAAAAGCCTCGTGATAACAAATGAAGGGAATCGATCCAAAGATACATGGTCAGAGGGCCTTTAGTTTTAAACAGAAACAGGAAGTGTTAAGTTAAAAATAAATTGATATATTTTCATGTCTGTGACACAGAAATAATGAAACTGTAGTACAGTAGGTAGGTCAACGTGTTCTCATAGAACGGTACATATGATAGCCTACAAATTTGCACCCCACGAATGATGATATGTCCTCAACGTACAGTTATGTAATTAGCATAAAGTTATGGGGCTGAGGCTGAGGAAAAGACACATGGTGAGGACATCTCTCAAAAGTGACTCAAAGTTCACACAAGGGAAACTCAATCTTTTTGTGACCCATCAACCACCCCAGCCTGCCTCCTTACAAGCACTCAGGACTGCTTCCTTGTTTACTGCTGTATGAAAACATACTAAAAATTTGTAAGAACAGCCTGAACAGGTGGTTTACCTGTTTATCTTTAAATATTCTTAAAGAATCCTGCAGAACAGACTTGTGAAACTCCGTGCTCCTCCTCTCCTCCTCTCCGCCCCTGCACTCTTTATGCACCAAACTGCATGTCAGGTTTGTTTAAATTAATTATCAAAGACTCGATGTGGGAGACAAACATTATTCCAAGTTCAGGTTAGGTTTAAAAAGACACATGATAGTGGGGAAGCAATTTGGCATCCGTCTCTGCTCGCACTGTTGGTAAACCTGCATCTGACTGAGTTGGAGGGAGACTGTGATTTTACGCCAGACTAGCTTACTAGTTGTTAAACTTAATGACAATAACCTGCCAATCTGCCATTAAATTAGACTGTCTGTACTGAGATGTTTTAATAGTGGTTTCATCTCACATCAGTGACAAACAATACTGAGAGGGAGACATCATGCTGCTGCGCGTGGCGCTCGATTTGCATGCAGCTGCCACGAGGAAAGCTGAAGACAGAGCGGCAGAGGGTCTACTGAAATGTAGTGGTCAGGTATACAACACACTTTTAATCAATAACTGATGCCATGGACGAAATTTAAAAACAAATGTAAAAAAAATTATAGAAAAAAAAAGGAAAACATGTCTTGCAAAAAGGGAAAACTTAACTAAAACTGTTTTAGCTGCTATATTTAACCATTTGTTTGAATACACACCATATGATGGGATATCTGGTTTCTGCTGTTCTGAGTTCATAATTTAGAAAGATGACTTCTTTCCAGGAATGTATCAAAGCAGACGCTGCTTTTCTAAAATGCCTTGAGAGTGCAGCTACTGATGTTGAAGAAACCACCAAAATAAAGGGGCTCTCAACATGTTGTCTAGTTCATCCAGTTCAAACAAGTTTTGGCTCTTTGCCTGTGAAATCAGATCACTAATGAGATTGTTCACCACATGCGTTTTCACCTTTCACTCTCACATTGTCTTTGCTCTGCTGTATTTGGCTGGAGTGCTGTGCTTTGGGATATGATGTCATGACAGACGTAGGGAGCACCTGTCGATTTACGCACAAAGCCGGGGAGCGAGCCGAAAGGTTCACGACCTCTGCAAGCCCTTATGTGGAAGTATCTGGATGCTGAGACGCTCCTGCTGCCTCTTTAGGTACATAAAACCCCTGTATGTAACCACTGAGGCAGTGTGAAGCACCTCTTTGCAGCGTCAGGCGTTATTGAAGTGTGGCTTCTGCAGTCCTCCTTCAGTCTCTTTCACACACTCAAACACTGCAGACACACTCCCTCAGCAATCAGAGGAAGCTGGTAGCAGAGGTGCTTTGATTCGAACAGGAAACACCCTCCATTGTTCTTCACTGGTAGCTAACCCACACCCACAGACTGGCCTCACATTAAAACGTCACTTTTACACCATCTTTCATCGCTCTGACAGGCTTCTGTGTATTAATATAGCTTTGGTTTTCCAATTTCACATTCCATTTCCATTTCAGGCATTTAGCTGACACCATGAAAACAGACCAGCTTTGCAGAGACGCTGCACCACCAGTCATTTAAAAATGTCTGTTAATGCCAAGTTAGCTGTGGTGACATTACCATTCAAGATGTTTATTTCTTTTTATTGACAAGGTATTAAAATTTAAAGTATCCATTCTTTTCTCCTCAATAGGCAATAGTTTTTGATTTTCTTGTTAAATTATGTCCAAGTTTTTTTTGACAGCAGAGTACAGCACAGAAAAATCCATTCATCACAAAA
Source organism: Cephalopholis sonnerati (assembly GCA_019142605.1). Taxonomy (NCBI): domain Eukaryota; kingdom Metazoa; phylum Chordata; class Actinopteri; order Perciformes; family Serranidae; genus Cephalopholis; species Cephalopholis sonnerati. The sequence continues at coordinate 39,366,619 of JAGQAX010000005.1, read as the reverse complement.
TGGTTGTGCTGAAAACCTGGTAATTAAAGGCAGATTTATACTTGTGCGTCAGCTCTCTGAAGAGCCTACACACGTGGCCTATGCTGTTGTGAGCATTTACACTTGTGGTGTGTCTGTCACTCTGCAGTTACACCTCCAAAACATTAAATGTCGGTGCAGTTTCTGAAATCCTATGAAGTTTAGTTGATTCAAATCTTACATTAAACATGACTTAATGAAGTCCATTTCAAACACAAGCACACAAATCAGCTTCACCATAACTTGCAGTATTCACAGACAAACACTTGTCTTTATCTGGACACATTTTCCCCACAAATACAACATGCTAACATTATTAGCACAAGCCTATGGCATTTTACATTGCATAAATTAGCCTGGCAGCTAGCGGAGTTTTCCTCTACCCATATGAAGCCAGGGACAACAGCAACATTTAAGAAAAGGTAACGTTACAAAATTGGGCTCCATTACAACTCTAAAGGTTCACTGACAAACACGTTTCCCAAATAAATACAACATGCTAACTTTATTAGCACAAGCCTATGGCATTTTACATTGTATAAATTAGCCTAGTGGCTAGTGGAAATTTTCTCTACTCATTTGAAGCCAGGATAAATCACACACAAGACTTAAAATGCAATTATGGGGGGGGGGTATTGTCTTCACAATTTATTATTTATTTTTCGTGAGATAAAAGTAAAAGCTTTGTTTCCCCTGAGGGAAATCTTTTTCAGCTTACAAATATGGACAGGAGGTGTGCGTCACCATGACGTGTAGACACATTTCTGGAGAGGTGCACATCAGGCTATGACGCAAGGTATGGCATAAGCTGTAGGTACAGCCTCAATTCAATGCAGAAGTATAAATCCAGCTTTATGGAGCTAAAGCAAGCCCCAATGAACAGGGCGGGTTTGAAGCTAATTTTACATAACTACATGACATAAACATGAATTTCAACTTCTGGGTCTGTCACATGATGCCATAGGGACCAAAAAGATTTTTCAGCCCACAATTACATTGTGGAAAAAAACGTGAAAATTAGTGGATACATTTTTTATTGTCACAACCTCTATGCAATGATTCCATTCACTGTACGGATTGGATCCATTCGGTCAAATAACATTTTTAAAGTCTAGACAAGCTGCACAAAAATAAATAATTTTTTATCCATATTCAAGTTAGCAGAGCGATAAACTGAGCGTTGACTGCTTGGCCATTGTAAGTCTCCAGTGCATCTGCTCTATGGGCCTCACAGAGCAAAGATCTGGGTCATTTCATAACTGCACAAGTCAAGCTTTTCTGTTTCCATACGCCAGTGTTGTATGATTTATAGCAATGTTGCCAACCTAGCTTCTTTCTTTTGGTGGCTTTTAAAACCTCTTCAGCAACTGTTCCCACCAATCACAGCACTGCAATGAATCTAATGACTTTCTGGGCAGATCCTACCTGTTGTCTTTTCAGGAAAGTTACTAATACGTCTTGGTGAACATGCTCTCGTGTGTTTGTGGTTCTCTGGACTGACTCTGGCAGTTTGTTCAGTTGACCACTCATCAGCCGGACAAACATGGGAATGCATGTACCCAACATCCAATCACAAATCCCCATATTTTGTCCAGGGAACTCGGGCCCTCGAAGTATGCTGGGCTTTGAAGCCAGTTTTCATAGTAGCCACAATTACACCGTCACGTAATGCCCTGCAGCCCAAGAAGACTTTTTCCCATGGACTGTCATGGCCCACAGACACGTACTTGGCCAATCAAGCTGATTCTGATTCTGAAAGAGACATCTGTAAATCAGTGGATAATTTTTTTGAGCATCACAACCCCCGTGAATGACTCATTTCATCACTGGGATTGGATCCATTTGCAAAGCCTAAGCACAATTTACTTGGTCTCTGTGAATAAATCTAATTATTGCAGAGATCACATAAGGATTATGATTTCAGTAAGAAATTTTGCTGGTATAAATCTCGTTGCCAGTGCATCTTAAGTGTCAGGGTGGGGGCAAATGTAGTTGTAATGCTCTCTGTTCTTCATGTTAGAGATATGCTGTGGATATTTTATATTATTTAGCAGAAATAAAACTAAGAGGAATACTCCAGCATCACTCCAAGGCTTCCTCAGGTGGCTCCCTTTATGCAAAAAGTCAATCTTTTACAGAATTTAACATGCTGGAAAGGAATATAGTGTATTTGTATTCCACGCTTGACTTAAGGCTAAATCAGTAATCTACATCTTGAAGACATCCTCCAGAGGTCCAGCCAATCAAGCAGCTTGATTCACATGAAGATTGCAGAGGACAGAGTGCCCACGCTGGAAATCGATTTCCACCCTACAGAAACCCCTCTACAGTTCATGTACAGTAAGTGGGTGAGTGCGCTTCATGGAAATTCAGCTTGTGTAAAATCTTAATCAACTGGAGGCAGCAGCAGATTTAAAGAAGCAGAAATGATGAAGATGGAGCTGGTAAACATTCTTTTTTCCCTTTTGTTTGTCCATAAATAGCTGTCACGTTGTACATGGAATATTCAAACCCCAGACTAATTTCTGTGGTTGTACCATCCATCAAATGAAAATAACGTATGTGCAGAAGTCTTGTGCACTGTTTTCATTGCATTTCCTTTAAATTCTGAAATATTTGACAACACTGGAAACTTTGATATCTCCACTAAAACTTAAAATGCTGTTCAGTGTGGGTGATGAACGTTTGAGTGCACAGCATGAGACTGAATCATGACTGACTCACTGCGGGTCAGTGCAGTTCAAGGATTTTTATCACTCACTTACACATGATGTGCACTGAAATATAAAAATGAGGTATAAAGAGTTAAAATTCTGGAGAAGTGGGATAAATTTGATCAAGGTCTGTTGAGCTGTAAAACAGCTTCCTAAGTGAGGCGCCCTTGATCGACACGTCAGTCCAGCTAACTGTGTTTGTACAGTAAGAGCTTTTAGTTTAAAGGTTGCAGTTTGACCTTCTGCCGACCTTACACTAAGTGACTTTAAGTGATTTCGCTGTTGCAGACAAAATTCCAATGTTGGAATTAAATCATTGCTAAAATTGTGGGGCCCTCCTGTGATCTCAGTATTTGGTGTAGGATTGGTCATAAACTCAGAGCGAGCTGTCTTCAGTCAGCCCTTTTCTTGTATGGATGTTCTGATACAATCGAACATGTTTCACATTGGTGTAAGTTTTCAGTCTTGGTTCATGAAAGAGGTAAAGTTCAATGACATGAGCACTGTCAACAACCAGTAGGTCTGTTCTCTACAGCACCAACCAGGAAGCAGCAAACCAGGTAGACAGTAAACATGGAGGGGAGTCTGGGGAGGCACAAGTATCGCATACTTCCATTTGTACGCCTCAATGCAGTACACTATGTAAACGGACGGTGGAGCATTATGGGCAATATTTGACCCACACATAAACCAAACGACAGCGCTGATTAAAATGTGCTGCTGTAGCTTGGAGCAAATTAGCTAACTAGCAAATGCTAACGTTAGCACTCTTGTTATTGTTTGTGGTACCAAATCATTACAGACCCAACAAACATTACTGACGGCTTCTATTCAACAACAGTTTTGGTACTTAGTGCAAAAAACATGTATAACTGACAGACTCCTTGTTGTCCCCAGCCGCCATTTCAAAAGTTGATAAGTTTGCTACGTCACAAAGACGATGGCAGTTGGGGGTGAGAAGTGTCCGTCATTCCACACTCAATTTTTGGACCGTTTTGAGTGTGCTGCTAGTACAGTGCATTTTCCCGCACCATGCAGTGTGAGTAGTATTTAGAACAGAAGTACAGTATGCAATTTGAGCCACACTACAACTCTTGGTTCTCTTGGACTATAGGAAAAGGGATGAAATTGGCAGTGTCGTGGTGTGAACAAAAGTGTTTAATTTGGTGTGTTTAATCACCAGTCAGCACTTAATTTCGTGAGAAAACTAAAAAAAAATTTAACCAGATTGCCTCTCATTCCCACGTTTATTTTTTTCCCACTAAAATTGTGCAGCAAACTAACAGATGCTGGAAGAGAGTTGAGGCAACAAAATCCAAAATCGCAAATTCATTTTATCTTCATATTGTGGATTATATCAATGCTGAATTTACAAGAATACTGTCGGCATATAATGCCTTTTATCTTGTGTTTCTAGAGTTGCATTTTTTTCCTGACAGGTAAGGAATTAAGGGGGCGGCAGTAGCTCAGTCCAGGGTTGGGAACCAGAGGGTTCAAGTCCCCACATGGACTGGTGGCTGCCCTTGAGCAAGACACAGAACCCCTAACTGCTCAGGGCACCTGTCCATGGCAGCACCTTTGCTCTGACATCTCTCCATTTAATGCATGTATTGGTCCTATTTGTGAATGTGTGTATTTTGAGCCTGTGTGTATATGACAGAGTGACAACAATGAATTTGCCCTTATGAATTAATAAAGTATATCTTCTTCTTAATGTCATATTTCTTAAAGGGAGTTTGGCTTAATATTTTCCACCAGGAGCAGGATGGGAAATAATCTTAAAAGGAAACTTAGTCTTGCAAATTGTGGCTCTGCAAGATCCCCAGTCTTTGTAAAATCTTACACTGTGTGACTTAAAACTCACATTGGCTTTTAAAAGTATTTTTTCAAGTCTTTTCAAAGTCTTCTGTGTGTGGTAGGCATGAGCTGACCTGGTGGGAAAAAAGACAAAACAAAAAGGTACACTGCAAAGTCAGAGACTTTTGCTTCAGTCCTCCGACGTCTGTCAGTGCCTTCAAACCTGAGCAGTGGTCACAGGTCTCTTTTTTACGTCTCATCACTGATTGGTTCATCAGCCACACCCGGAGGCCCTGCTAAAGTTAAGTTTCCTCCACAGTGGGTTAATTGAAGCAGCAGGAGCAGTGAATCACAAAATGAGGGGGTGGAGCAAAGAGCATAGAGAGGAAAAAAGCAGAGGCATGGAAATTAAAACATACAACATTCCTTTAAAAAGGTATTTTTAGATGAAGATGTTTCCCCTGCAGCTCGCCACTCATACTGTTACACCTTTATTTCACATTCCCCATAGCTCAACAAAGATTTGTCAGTGTTGGTTTCTTAAAAACAAACAGCATGCTGTTGATGCCTGAATATTGTCACTTGTCGACAGACGTCTGTTTCTTGATACAGATGAAAGAGCAGTGTGTTTGTTTCTGGTGGGAATGATCACTGCGGGACTGTACGATGGCAATAAAAGACATGAAGAAATGACTCACTTTAAAACGCTGCTCAGAACAAAACAGTAAATATCTCAGTCACAAATTTACATCCTCCTGTTTCTTTGTTTAAGACCGTGGAACATAAAATTGCAACATACTTTTATCTCTGACATAAAAGGAGAAGTAAACTTGTACACTTCTTGTATTGGCGCAGTGGATGGACCAGTGTGTGGTTTGTCAAAATGATGTCGGCCTAATTAACACACCCAATCTTGAAACTGCATTCCACCAAACTGGTCCAATGTTGCAAAAATAAATCATTGAGAAACCACAGAGAACAAGTGAGTACAAATCAGATAAAAAACCACGAGACAAGTTCAAAACCAGAATTACCACTTCATGGTTGTATGCCTCCACAAACTCGACAAGTCGCAGTTACAGTATCTAACATGTCAGTGAAAACATTGATGCTTCACACAAAAAAGATCTATACAATCAGCACAGTTTCAAGATTAGAGTCACCAATTCAGTATCTGACCAAATGTCTCCCCTTCTGTTCCTGAGCTATGACGCTGAGTAATGGACAGAAACATGTTTTTACAGAACATTATGATGTCACAATGACCTTGACCGCAAGGTCACATTGACCGTTGACCACCAAAATCTTATCAGTTCATCACTGAATCCAAGTAAATGTTTGTGCCAAATTAGAAGATATTCTCTCAAGGCGTTCTTGAGATATCACGTTCACAAAAACGAGACAGATGCAAGGTCACAGCGACCTTGACTTTTGACTTCTGACCACCAACATCTAATCAGTTTACCCCAGAGTCGGTGGAAGTCTTTGTGCAAAATTTTAATAAATTCCCTCAAGGCATTCTGGAGATATCGCGTTCACTAGAATGAGATAATTAAGGTCACAACAACCTTGACCTTTGACCACCAAAATCTAATCAGTTTTCCCTTGAGTCCAAGTGGAGGTTTGTGCCAAATTGGAAGAAATTCCCTCAAGGTGTTCTTGAGATAGTGTTCACGAGATGTTCATGAGACAGACAAGGTCACAGCAACCTTGACCTTGTCACATCAAATTCTGATCAGTTCAAGTGAACGTTTGTGCCAAAATTGAAGAAATTCTCTCAAGGTGTTCTTGAGATATCATGTTTACAAGAATGAGCCAGATGCAAAAGTGACCTTACATTTGGAGCCTGGAGCCTATCCCAGCTGACACTGGGTGAGAGGCGGGGTTCAACCTGGTCTTGACACCAATGAACTTGACCTTTGATCCCTAAAATCTAATCAGTACATTTTTGAGTCCAGGTGGCTCCCTTAAGGCCTTTTTTAGATATGGCATTTACGAAATAATACAGATGCAAGGCCACTGTGACATTTGACCACCAAATTCCAATCCGTTCATTCTTGAGTCCAAGTGGACGTTTGTGCCAAATTAGAAGAAATTTTCTAAAGCCTTTCTTGAGATATCACATTCACAAGGATGAGATAGATGCAAGGTCACAATGACCCTGACTTTTGACCTCTGACCACCAAACTCTAATCAGTTTAACCCTAAGCCTGTGGAAATGTTTGTGCCAAATTTAAATCAATTCCCTTTAATTCCCTAAAGGCCTTTTTGAAATGTTGTGTTCACAAAAATAAGACTAATGAAGTCACAGCAACCTGGACCTTGAACCCCCAAAATATAATCACTTCATCGTTGAGCCAAAGGGAACGTTTGTGCCAAATTATAAGAAATTCGCTTGAGGCATTCTTGAGATATCACGTCCAAGTTATCTTACAAACTTTTATTTTCATAACTGTGGTAGAATTATTATCATGTTTATGATGTCACTATGTTGACATCATGTCAGAAAGCTGCATCATGGAAAACTCAGCATATTTAATTTTCATTTTCCTTGAGGACTTCCAAAATTTCCACCATCTCTGGAATGCAGAGATATTTTCCCAAATATTACCAAAGTGCACAGAGACACATCCCCGACATGCCTGAGGGCCCTGCCCGGGGCCACAGCAGGTCGTGTGATAGTTTTGTCTAAAGAAGTCTCTGTTCTTAATCTCAGCGCGGCTGAAGAGTATCTGGTATCTGGTTCAAGGCTGCGCCGTCTATAGGGGTGAGAAGGGAGGTCTTGTTTTGACACCGTGGGACAGCTCGCTTTGTTCTTACTTATCTCCCCCCTCTGTAGCTAACCCCCACTACACAGTGTTTCCCTGTGATGTCTGGGTGTGAGATAGCAGACCTTAAAAACACACTCTGCTCAGCTGAGAGCGCAGCAGACTCTTCCTCTGGGGAGTGATTTGTAAAAATATGCTGCTCAGTGTTTGTACCTGTTGGTCACCTCACAGCTTTCTGACAGTTAGTGATAAATGTGACGCTGACACAGAAAAAGGAGAAGATCCAACAGGAAGTGGAGGAAAATACCAAAAAATTCATTTTTATATATTGTGATTGTTTTGAATAAGATTTACTGAGTGAATTAAAAACCTCAGCAGACAAAAACACACACATCAGAGAATACACAAAAAGTGGAGAGCAAAGAGCCGCTGCACTCATGCACACTGCCATCTTACACACCGTTACGCCCCGGCTCAAAGGTAGCAACATAAAGAAATCAAAGCAGATTTAATTAAATAAAATTTACTGCAAATGAAACAAACAAAGGAGGCCGGTGGTGAACAGCGACAGGTTTTTACAGTAAAAACAAGATTTTTTAAGTGAGCCGCTGACAGAAGATTTCTTCAGTAAAGTAACAGAAGCAGGAGGCCATGATCTGAGGGGCGTGGCCTCCTCTTTGGATTCATCCTGAACTTCACTGAAGTTAGTCTTATTAGTCAAAATGAACTCATCCAGAGATGGTTATAGGTTAGGGACCCACAGGGGGTCATTTGAGTGGGTCCCTAACAAAGAATGTCTAAGAATGTCTTTAGTCCTACAGCAATGATAACTGAAAATTTACATGTTAAAGAATAACCATTATTCATTTCCAGTTTTTTTTCAAGCCACATGGAGCCACAGGAGGAGCCGCCGCAGGTTGTCTACCCCAGGAACAGCAGCCTCTGACAGCGAAGGAGACAGATCTGCTGAATCTTTGGATCAGCAAACTAAACTGCAGGCTTAGCTGAAGCCTGTGGTGCAGGAGCAGTGTTTAAAAGATCATCTTTAGTTAAAGGAGCCTTAAGGAAGTCTTAATAGTTTTTTAGGCTGTTATCCTCAGGAACAGTGTCCAAAATTAACTTACTGACTCACTGGCCAAAAGGATCAGTAGAGGAAAAATCCACTGGCCAAGCTTTTTTTTTTGCAGCCAAAGTAATAAATTGCCTTTCTGTGTCACATACGCACTTGTTTTAGTACGTGTCATTGAGATAATATGTTGAATACAAACTTAAAGTAGAGGACAGAGGAAAATAGTAATGTGAGTAAGTTCCTTCTGGGAGAAGTGATGCAGTTTATACGTCTAGGGGTAAGAACTGAGGAAGTGAAGCTTGTGTGCTGCTGCTGACAGTGTGGAGGGCAACAGAGAATGTGTCGTCTTGGTTCAGACTTCAGAGCCTCTGTTTTATTTTATTACCGTCATAAGTATGGGTACAACCATCAAACAGACATTAGTGGCCAGTGATATTTTAGCAGATCAGCTGACATCCCGTACCATTAACAGTGCCGCAAAGCTAGGAGCACTCAAAACGATCAGCTCGCACCGATTAGATGTGCACAACAACACATCTGTAGTGTGCATCTGTGAAACTCCAACACTGACAGGAGAGCAGCAGCAGATCAGTGCGTCCCTAAATGACACCAAAATGCAGTGGAGGCTCTCAGCATAGTTTTTTTTTTTTTTTTGTCACATCACTATTTTGGTTCAAACATTTACCTGCAAGTGTGGCAGGTAGCCCTCTGAGATTTACTCGGCAAACAGAAAATCTACCTGCATTTGGCACCTGGCAGGGGTTCATTTTGGACCCTGCTCAGGAGTAATCTTGATATTATAATGAGAAACTTTCAGCAGCTGACCTTTGGAAAAAGTGATGAAGCAGCTCCTTTGAAGGTGCCTAAATATAGTCATGGGGGAGGCCACATTAAACAACAACTAAGATCCAAACACTATCAAGAGAACACCGAAACAAACCAATGTGCTGATGCACATAATCAAAAGTGTCCACACACTACACACTAACATTTAATGGCCATCAAGCCACAAACGCAGCTACAAAATGGCTCCCATTTGGAGACTTATGGCAACCCACAGAGATCCTAAACTGAAGGAAATCTGACCGACCAAAAATCAACTTAACCAGTCTCCCAATCAACCTACAGTACCACAATGAGCCTGTGTCTGAGTGCACAAACAGAAGTGATCCCCCAGTACCTGCCTAAATTTCACTGAGCCTAAGTATCTTCTGGAGCGTGCCGGGCTCGGGGCGACTTTAAAAGCAGAGCGTCAGTGACCCCGGCCACACGGCCGAGGCCCTGACATGCTTACCCCCGCCAGAGAACCAGGTCTCCACCCAGGATTACTCCGAAAACAAAAAAGGCAAAATAACAAATGAGCGACCGAAGGAGGGACGAATGACTCAATCCAGCTGGTCACTCCCTAACTAACCAAGGAGATCACTGAAAACCCAAACTGCACTCAAACGCTGTACCCACCATGGATTCCTCATCAACAGGGAGATGACTTAACAGCCACTAAGCAAACACACAATCCTACACGGCACAAAGAAACTCCTCTGGAGTGAGCTATCCTGGACGAGCCCCCGGTATGTTACACCCCAGCTCAAAGGGAGCAAACAACAAAGTGGACTTAATTAAATAGAGTTTATTGCAAACGAAAGTAACAGAGGAAATGAATAAAGGAGGCATGTGGAGGAGGACAGCAGTGCTGCTGCCAAGGAGGAGAGAGAGTGGGCGTGGCCTGTTAGGGCCTTTATCAGATACCAGGGGTCACATGATCACAAGGAGGGAGGTTCTCAGGAAGACCTGCAACATATAGAACCAGAATCAATTCATACATCTCAATACACAGCCTCTTTCTTAGAGTTTCCCAGTGATATTAAAGTTGGTGCTGCCGTCACAAAGACAGCTGGATCCCTTTCTGTTTTCCTCTGAGCCGAGCAGCCACCAACAACACTGCGTACAGTTCTCAACAGTTACCTTGGTTGTTACACTACTTCCACTTCTGAGGGGGAGCACACACTGACTATGTTTGCATGCACAAGATATTCCCTTATTTTGAAAAAGACAATATTCCTGCTAAACTGTTTACATGTCTGATGAAAATTAGTAGTTTACCAATATTTATATCGTACACGCAGCTGCATTTCTCTGATTAATGTGCCCTGACATGTTGTTTATCGCATCAGAATATGGAAAAGTGGAAAAGGACTCCAACCAGTAGTTTGCAAACGCTCATGTTTGTAGTTTGTAATTCAGATATTAAAGGTAACTGTGTTGAGTTCTTTGCCTATTTATTGATTGATTGATTTTTGCAATTTGTGCTTATTTAATTCTATCATTTTAAAAAATGCAGTCACCAGAGAAGGTTAAACCATCAGTTATACACCACAGAGTCTGTATTGTGTTGTGAGTTTAAATGGATTTGCAGCCTCCATTTTTTAAGGAAAGAGAAGAGAAATGAATACACTACGATTTAATCTTGGTTTAAAGTTTGTATGTTTATATTGTTTATATTTGTATATTTTATTCTTATATTCTTTATATTTTGATCAATTTTTATATTTTCTTTTAGTAATATTTTTATGATTTTTATACATTTTTTCTCTTTTTATTTTTATTCTTTTACCATTTCTATAAATATTTTTAATGTTTATATATTTTTAATATATTTTTATTTTTATATATTTTTATAATTTTTATATGTATTTTTATTTACTTTTTATATTTTTATACATACTTTGTACAAAAAAAATTCCCCTTGGAAATCAATAAAATATTTCTGATACTTACACTGATTGGTGCACCCTAAAAATACAGATGCCAGAGAGTCAAACCAGCTGTGAGTAAAGAAAAAAAATCTCTAAGTTACAAACTGAAAAGAACTTTCAGACAGATTTGCTGTATGACGCAGGGCTGAAACTACTGTACATGTATTTTCTAAGGTCTGTTGTCAGAAGGAGCTGCTTTCAGGAGCATTTGCAGAAAGCTATTAACCTGAAACAAATTCCACTTGATCCATGAGCACACAATCTTTCTTATTTCAGGGCCAATATGACGGAGCTGATATATTGTTTCAAACCTGAAATTGTCAAAACCTTGCACGTATCTATTACAGTCCATACCATCCACTTTATCTTATGAATGCTGGCCCCTCCACCCCCTCCCCAGCATACAGTACCTGGGTGTATTGTTTCCCGGAGAGCCCATGTGATTTGCTGTGCAGAGCTCCAGATTATATTTCAGCCTGAGGCTTTGGAGCGGCCATACGTCTTGGGAGAGCGAGAATTGGCTCCACGGGAGGACGGCCAAACAAGTAACCACCGACCGGTTCACCTTCTAATCCTATTGAATGGCAGTAAGAGGTGAGAAACTCTATCGCACATAAAAAGACAGAGGCCTCATTTTACACGCTCTGCACCGAGATCCCAGCTTCCCACAGCCCGTCGACAACTGGAATTAATGGGTTTGTAGCTTTGTGCAACAACGTTTGGCCAAAACACCCTGAGATTTGCATGAGAGGCTCTACTCAGAAAGATGGAGAGCACGACTTTGTACCCAATTTCCCTTGGCTGCGCTGAGCAGAGGATTAGTTCAACACCTACTTTTATAATGGAGTTTGATACAGTTTGCTAGGTTTGACTCACAACAGCCACAACAATGTTCAGAGTAAAGCAGCATCCCTTTTCTTTACTACATGATGTGGTTTTACGTTCATTGTTTGTTCAAGTGATACAAGTAGGAGCACATTTGCTTGATTTTTGAGCCTGCTGTTGATGCAGTGCACATATTGGAGATGGAAGAGAGGCTCAAAGCTGCAATAAAACAAAAGTCATAATTGAGGGCAGTGAGACAACACAAGGATCATCTGACAACAAAAGGATTCAATTTTTGGAGAAACATTTAACTTCCAATTAAGAGCACTAATCCAGTGATTTGCAGGTCAAAAGACATCTGCACATCTTCACTTCAAAACTGAGCCAAATTTGGTTTTCACTAAGTTTTGAGTGTTCAACTGCAGTAACTGTGAAAGCATCAGCATGTCTTCTTGACGCACGACTGGCATGAATACTAAAATGGCATCAGGAGCTAAATTTGTTTGATTTGAGTGGGCTAATAATGAACACTGTTCTTGCAAATGTAATAAAAAGAAGGAACTCCTCTCAGCTGCAGGAAATTTAATTAATGTTTGGTACAGGTGTGACAGCTCAGGAACATCCAAAAAAAGAAAATGTATTTGGAGAGCCTTTAGAAAATAATTTTGCCTCCAAGTCAACATTGATTTGTTATTTAAAATTAAAAGACATCAAACTTTTTTGACAACTTTTTGGGATGTGCTCAACATATTCTCACAAAATGGTTCGTATGATATCATGCGAAAAATGCAACTTGAGATTAGAGAGGCGCTGTCTGAATGTACCGTTCAGTTATCCAGAGCACCGCACTCTCAGAGTGGCAGACCATTGGTTAATTCATATAGAAATATAACGCTTCATTTCTTCGACCAACAGGGCTCTCATTTTAGCGTATTTACCAACGCACCATGTCAGGTCACTCACTCTCCGGGAATGCCAGTGTTACTTGAATAAGTAAACACTGACCAACGGGACCAGACTGGCCGACCCGTATGCTCTCACTCAGTGGATGGATGATGTCACAGGAAGCCAATCTTACAAAGGAGTACAACACTTGAATGGTTTCCTCCAGTTTGTTTTGCTATGGAAGCTAACATTAGCTAATGCGCTAAGAAGTTAACATTACAGAGAAATCCAATCTTCCTCTTAATAGCTCCCCAGTTTCTGATGAGGTGGACATGATAACCCTTAATACACATAACGTTCTTCATCCCTACAACAGGAAATACTTTGTCCCTAACCTGATATGAAGTGTGCGCTGCACATGTGTGCATTTTTGATGATGGCCTCCGTCCAGTCCTTTGGTCTTATCACATTTAACCATCTTTGTTTTTGTTGACGGGCAGTGGCAGCTGGTTTTGAGCCATGACTCCTTCTATTCTGGCACCCAGTAACACAACAAGACCACATTTGAAGACTCCTACGTAGCCTACAGCCCTGTGGTGGAGAGCCGTGTTTTCCACCAGCTAATAAAATGGCGTCATTGTGACGTCGGCCCTAAAGTGGCCTATAATGGAGAGCTCCAGAACAGCTACAACAACCAACCTTGTGTTGAAACTGTTTTCTTAACTTGCAAAGTCAGGAATTAACTTTCAGTCTCAACTTTTGAGCCAAAATGGATAAAAACTTCTTAAAGTACTTGGAAAATCTACAAGTCCATGACAACTGGACCGGCTGACTTGTCCTTGTGATTGTTTGAGGATAGTTTTCTCGACCGTATATGTCAAGATTAGTGTGGTATCAGTGACTGTGACAGGTAGTCAAACTAAATATATTGTTGCTCTGTGTAACTCTCCCAAACTTTGCAGCTCATGTTAAACAGTAGTTTTGAGTCCGGAAAGCTTTAAATGTCTTTATTTTCTAGACTTTTCAGCGAGTTTGATGATCATCATCCCACTATGGCTGAGCATCTCTGCCTCCACTGAGAACTGTCTTCCTCCTATACATCTCTTCACGCTCCGACAACAGCGCGCCCTCTAATTAGTCGACTGTGCAATATAAGTTTTAAAATTGCCTCTGCGAGCAGAGTTCTTGACTGCGGTGACTCTCTGTGCTTCTCAGAGATGTGATGCAGTGTGTCTTCATAACGCACGACTGGCACGCTAAAACTGTATCCAGGAGCTTATTACTTCCACCTTATTAGCAACCTGAGAAAGCGCATGCAGTTCTTGTAGGAGAAAATTGATACTAAGTGGTGGGATTAACTCAGTGTTATGGTGACAAATTAGTTTTGGCTTTGTCTTTCTTCAACTCCATCCTCTCTGAATGATCAGGTCTGAGAAGCAGAAAATATGTTGGAGCTGCGTTAATGTGTGAAATGGGCATTGTGTGCTTTACCATGTGAACATGCGTCGTGAAACAGCGGGAATCGGCCCAAGCACATCACACGACTGGTGTACAGGTCCGGACATATTCGAGGATTCTGATTTGCCTCTGGGGAGTTGAACTAGTCGTTAATCAGTGATGCCAGCCAGGAGAGAATTTCTTCACTCCGCTCTTCCTCACTGTGGCTTTCAAGTCTTTAAAGGTTTAACTCACTAATGACTGGCATGTGGTTTGTGAACTTTTGCCAGGTACCAAATGTTAGATCACACCAAAAGCTTTTCAGACAGCTCATTAATCACCGATAGACGTTCAGTCTGCCTGCAAAGACTGCCTGTGTTTGTATCAGAGGTGGAACCAAGTCATTGTTTTGCAAGTAGCAAGTAAGTCTCAAGTCTTTATAGTCAAGTCCAGAGTTAAGTCACAAGTCCAAAACTTGGACTTTGAAGTTATATATAACACCAGAGTACATGCAGCCAGATATAACCTTTTGCTGTGTTATGATACGCCAACAGTTGGCTGGACGGCACCCGTCGTTGCAGTATGATATGCCGCTGAACGCCATCAGGTTGAAATACTGCCAGTAACAACATAATATAAGGAACAGGAACATCCCTATAGGGTGGCAGCCATATGATATGCCACCAGGCGGAGTCAATTTGTAATGCACCCAAACATAACCTTATGATTAACCTTATGACACGCCTTCAGTCGGCTGGAAAGCACTTGTTGCAGCAGTAAATTGCACCACTGCCATCGGGTTGAAACGCTGCCAGTAAAGACGTAATATAAGGAGCAGAAGAGTCCCTAAAGGGCAGGTGGGAGGGGTGGATATTGGGTCCAACAAACCCCAGACTTTCAGTCAAGAGCCCGCTGTTCACTTCTTGTATGAATGTAGAGCCAAAACATGATGTTTCCTTCAAAACCTAACCACCTGCTTGGTTGCTGCATCCCAGTGCGTCAACAGCAGACACAGGATGATACCTGGTGCATAATATGTAAGGCCACTGACAAAACAGCGATATGTGACGACTTGAGATAAGAACATGTTGCATTTTTTCCAACTGGCGCTCAGTAACATAACGTTACTTCTTCATGGTTCTCACCTGTCACCTGACTAGATGCCGTCAGATCAATTCAAACCACAGACTGTATAATTAAGTCTTTTAGGGGCCGTACGCGTGCCACCACCTGGAAAACGCGAGGTCAGGTGCCGGGTGCAACTAGTCTGCCTTTTCTGTGCCAGCTTTCAAGAGCTTGGCAGCAGGTTGCGTCTGAAGTTGCTAAGCAACCTTTACAAGTGCCGTATTACAGCCTATTTACCTGAAATCCTGAGTGCAGAGCTGATCTTCTTCCAAGTATTTTCTAGTCAAAAGGCTCGAGTTCAAGTGAAGTCTTGAGTCATTTGTGTTAAAGTCCAAGTTGAGTCCTTTTGGATTTTGTCAAGTTGAGTCTAAAGTCATTTAATTCATGACTCAAGTCTGACTCAAGTCCAAGTCATGTAACTTGAGTCCACACCTCTGCACCCATATTTGTGGTTAGTGGGTGCTGGTTTCACAGACTTGAAGCCTGTAATTTGTTGCTGTGACTCAAAGAGCAACACTGTGAGCGCTCAGCCAAAATGGCGATGTAATAGAATATGTTTTCATGCCCTTTACATTGTCCCGAGCTGCTGGATAAACTGCCCGCTTTTGTTTTCTGAACAAAGGCTCGAAGTCTGACCATAAAAAACAGCTCCAGACTCACCTTCCTCCCTCTGGATGAATGACAGTAATTTTTCCATCTGTTTTTAGTTCTGAGCTCTTTCAGAGCTCTGCAGCCAGGTCATGTGAGTTTGAAATGCTCTGCCCTTTTGGACAGTAAACTCTGTGCATGTCAAGTTTCACTGAGAGCTGACTGACTGCCAACAACAGCCTCCACATTAAATCTAATCAGAAGACTCTGTCACCTGTAAGCAACAAACCTGATGCACGCAGAGCAGACAATTAATGCAGGTGTTTTTTTGTTTCAGCTTCACAGCAGCTTCAGCTACACACGACTGCACATTTCTTTCAGTGGTAACGTGGAGCTGTTGGAGCATTAAATCGCCTCAGTCCTGACGTGCAGAGCTTTACTGTGCATTTTAAAAGCACAGCAGGAATTTAGAAGTTAAAGGCACATCCCTGATGTTGTGAGCTCATCACCTCCATTTGTCAAATCATTAACTCACACTTGTAATTTTAGTGAGGCCTTTAACTCTCAATTTACAGCAGAAAATATGATACAATCTGTAATCGCTTTGGTTTCACTTACGTCTTTTTATTTTATAGAGGTGTTTATTTGAAACAAGATGCTTTAAACTCCAGCGTTAAATATTAGTGATAATAACACAAACCTGGAATTGTAAAAATGTTCACAACTCAGGACCCTGTTATAAAAGTTAAGTTCAAGCAGCTGCTTCTCATGGGTTATTTCAGCTATTTTATTTTTAAAATAATAATAATAATTTTAACTTTTCATCTTTAAGTCATTTTAAAAAAGCACAATAAACACTGTTAATGTGAGAATAATGCAGACCTACAAACAGAGCTCGGTTTTCACTGTAAAAGGAAAATTCACCACCTTTTATGTGGATGTCCAATCACTGATTATGGTAAATGTGGTTGATTGAGGCCATAAATTCCTCACTGTGTGCACTATTGATTTTAAAAGCTGAGTTCTCCTGTTCATGAAGACGCACCGGGCTTTCAACTTACTCCAATGCAAACCCATCCACGGCAATACTTGACGCTGGGAGTAGTAGATGTAATATAAAGAGCGAGAAAGTCGAAAAAGGGGAGGATGATGGGTCAAACAAAACAAGGCTTTCACCCAGAAGACAGTGTCCCATGTGAAACAAAAAGTCAATCATGTTTTGACATAATGTGCAACACATTCTCACTCTGACCTCGTCACATATCCGGGTTTGGTTGTGGACTTTCCACGTCGCAATATATGACGTCCAAGTTACCCTGGGTGTGTTGGTTGTTGACATTCTGGGACGCTGTGTCAACTTCAGCCTGTTACATGCATTGTCTGTTTTCAAAATACACTTCTGTTTTCACAGGAAATGTACAGTTTGTTTTCTCTTTCAAAATAAAAGCACAACATCGGTACAACACCGCCAAGTGGCGTTTTTTTCCTTCAACAACACACATGTGGTTGGGTTTAGGAAAAAATAACAGGGTTTGACTTTACAATCTTTCAGGAAGCAAACACTAACCTCCCGGAGAAAAGTCTGCTCGGACTTTTCACCCCCTTAACTTTTGTTGTTGTCCTGCAGCGCTTCACCATTAAACAATAACAGCGACTAGCCATGTATCATACCAACATGAAAGGACAGCTTTCTTTATTGCTGTCCGATGCCAGAAGTCACTGACCAAGCGCCAGTATTCGACGACCTTGGAGTAAGACCGGGCTGCACAAATACCACTTTCCTCAAAGTGAATAAAGTCTAGCCAGCAGACAGTAACCGTGCTAATGTGGGGAAACAAAGACACACTAATGTAGCATTCTGTTGCTAGGTAGCTAACTTAATAGCTCTCTGCAGCTAAAAGTTGGATGTTGCGATGTTGCTGGTTGAAACTGGTTGGTGCTAGCTTCTGTAAGCACGTTATTTTTAGTTTAAAAGGAAAAGGCTTTTTTGTTGGCCAGAAGTCACTGACCAAGCTCTGGTATTTGATGACTTCAGATTAGGACTGTGTTGTAATATTATGTACTTTATGCACGGTTGCTGCACACTGATATAGTTGCATTACATAACAAACATATTTAACCAAAAACTTTTTTGTAAACTTGACCAAGTAGTTTTGATGCCTAAATCTAACAGTTGCACAACATTAACCACACGTTACTATGTGTTTCAGCTGTGCATCACACAGAGACGCTGAAGGGTGCCCTAAGTGTCGCTATGAGATGATGAGGGGGTTTCACAAAGCATCAGTATTTGAGGACTTAGGAATTAAACCAGGCTGATCCAACACAAACTGCCCGTGCTTAAATTCACTGCTGCAGAATGATACAGTTTCTGTTGGCATCAGAGAGCAATCACCTGTCAGTGTTTGATCTCTGCTAGCTCGAATAAATATAGCTGAAAATCGGAGTCAGCCAAACACTGTAAAATCTATCTTCGTACATAACATCCTCTGCACTCATATTTTGGATGCCATTTTCACTGTTGGAAAGGAAACCAGTTTTTCAATACAAGCGAAGAGAACAAGGACGCTCTGTTTCTGAGCTGAACTGAAAGCAGACCCACCTGCAGCCTGCAATTCTTACTGCCTCCAACTACGTCACTGTCACGTCAAATGACAACACTGAATGCAGGAGGAACAGATTCTGCAACTCCAAACTCAATACAGTCAATACAGCACACAGTGAGGAATTTATTCCTTCATTGACACATTTACCAATCCACAAAAATGTGGCGAATTTCCCCTTTAACACTGTATTTGGACTGTTTTATTCTTTCTTTCTTGAGCTAATCCAAGAAATGTGCTTATTTCACCAAATTATATGAAATTACTGATGAATCACTGTGAGTCAGGCTGAATGCCTCTCAGCTGAAAGATACAGGAAAACTGTGGGCAACAAAAAAGACGGCATTATATCATCAGTAATTTACAGCCTAAACCGAAATCAGCTGGCAGTTCAGTTTTGCTCAGATCTGTGAAGAAAATGATCGTGTTTTTGGCCACAGGGAAGTTCTGTGGTCAGTTATTATAATCAGAGCTGAGATGAAGGCAACTTTTTCTTTTGCTTTAAGAAATAAAAGCTAAGACTGACTTGGCACCCGAGCACAGTGAGGGACGTCTCTCTCATCAGATCCTAATTACTTAAATAGATTTAACAGGCCAACTCAAAGGGAATGGAGGTTTTTTAACAAAGAGCTCCTGAGCTCGCAGGTTTGTGTCCATGCTCATGAAGGCCGTGAGTAAATCAGGGCAGCAATCAGGCAATGTGTTTCCACAGATATTAGGTTAATTAAAGCACACAGATGTGCGTTATGCAAAGCGTTTCTGCTAATTCATTTAATTGTTTGCTGAGTAGTAAAGGCAGGGGAGGAAACACTTTATGTGATTACGTTGTAATTTTCAGTGTGTGTCAAGACTGAAAGGGTGTTAATTCACAGCTTGGTTACCGTCATCGTTTCATCTCCTCTGCAGGAGCCTGTGTGTCATACATGTTGAGTCTGAACATGTCTGCTCAGAGACAGTCGGCAAATAGTGAAGTCCCAGTGAAACAGGAGTAACATGTTCAACAACACACTTGAATCAACAGCAGAACAGACCAGCACTAACTCAAACTGATGAGATCTGTCTTGGTGTTTTGGTGTGTAACAGTAAGAAAAGATTAAATATAAAAGCAGGTTAAGAACCAGGAAGCAGTAGTTGCAGGTGAGTGATATCCCTTTTCTACCAAATTCGCTCTGGTTCTTGAACCAGTTCCCTTCAGGACTCTTGGAACCTTGGTGCTATCTAGTGAACGAACCCTTGTTTACAACAGTTTTGATCAGAACCATTGTAATCAGGGACGTGTCATTAACAGAGGGCTCACACAACAGAAGTAAACAGTAACAGCAAGATGGTGGATCACATTGATTGCCAGAAAAAATTGTTCTGTTATTAGATCTGTATTTATCCAAAAACAATACAGACCAACATCAGTGAGAACACTGCACGCTCTTTTTTTTTCGCTATGATTTCTCCTCTAACGTCTCTTTAATGTTGCCTCCTTCATCCTGTCATTCCAGCCTGTAGAACGTGACATGTCCACTGATGTCGTCATGGTTCATAGTCAAAAAAAGACCTCCTATTTTTACTCCTTTCCCACCAACATGGAACAAGTTCTGTTCTGGTTCCCAAACCTAATTTCGAACCAGTTGGAGCATTTGACTAAAAATAAATAGGTTAGGAACCCGAAAAGTTGGTTCTCAGCTAGAACTAAAAAAATCAAAAATCTTCTTAACCTGAAGTGTGAACTATGATGTGACAACTTGCTCCTCACCAAATGTAATGCTGTTATAAAAACAGAGAAACGATATATTACATTTACAAAGATCATAAAAGTTTGTAAAAAAATATATATATATATATTTTTTACAGTATCTGTAAAAACAAGTTTGTTAAAAAGCTGTTGAGCTAATGTTTGTTATTATTAGTTAGTAGCGCATTGTTAACTGGTGTGCAGTTTTTGTAGGCTACGCTAACAAGATTATCTTTGGTATCATTTTTCATCTTGTTCTCATTCTGAAGTCAAATACTGCCGCTTTGTCAGTGATTTCAGCGTCAGACTCATTTAGAAGCCATATGATATAGTTTTCTTCCTGTATGAATGTAGAGCCAAACCATAATGTGCTTTTGTTGATGTCCCGGCGTTGGTAGCAGCAGATGCAGCAGGATACCTGATGTGGAGCATGTAGGCATGAAAGTCCACTGACAAAGCGGCAATATTTTAAGATGTGAAATTAGAACGTATTGGTCTGTCTGTCCAGGAAGTAGGATCCCTCCTCTGTTGCTTTTCCTGAGGTTTCTTCCATTTTTTTCCTGTTTAAGTTTTTTGGGAGAGTTTTTTATTTATTTATGTATTTTTTTTTTTTTTATCTTAATCTGAATCAAGGGTCGAAGGTCAGAGGGTCTCATATGCTGTGCAAATTGTAAAGCTTCCTGAATCAAATTGTAATTGGTGATATTGGACTATGTAAATAAAATTGATCGAACTTGGATGTACTTGTTTTCACTTATAGGCATTAATTAAGCTCTCAGCAGCCACTTGCTCCGGTTGCTTCATAACAACAATGTAAGTTTGGCCCAGATGACATTATTGTTATGTGTCAATAAAGCGAGGACTTTTTTAAATCAGTCTGTGCTCAATCTGGTTTGTTGTAAAACTGTAATGTAACACTGACAAAAAATACCGCAGATTTAATTTTCACTGTAATTTATTACACAGTTTAACCAGGTTTCAGCATGTTTTAATTTTTAATAGTGCACAGAAATAATTGAAAACCAGTGACTGTTTGGTCAAACTGAGTTTGTAAATGTAAGTTACAGCACATAATTCTCAATAAAGCAGTTTAAACTTGCAACACACTACTGTCCTGTCATTACTTTGTTCTCACAGTTTAAAAGTGTTTCCTTTTCAAATTCAGCTGAGTCTAACTGTTGTCTTTCAGACACTTCTGCAGGTTTTACAGTCTCTGTAAAGAACAGATTCCTCTGCACTTGGACATAAACTTCTTTTGGCTCCAGCATCCAGTCTTTAAGATGCAATTGAGATGTTTTGAAAACAGTGAGGTCGGCCAGAGGATCCCGAGATGAGATATAAACCACATAAACCTCTCACTCCCTCTCTCTCTGCCATCAGGTTTCAAAAGCTGCTCCTGAATGATTTCCAAGAGGTTTATAAAGCAGCTCCATAAATCTGTCACAGAGTGAAAGCGCCGCTGAAGCAGCTGTGCAACAATGGCCACATTTATATTTTACTTTTCACGCTGGCATACATTTGAGCCCGTCTGCTCCAGTGAGGAGGTTAATGCACCATTATCTATCTGCATAGAAACTCTTCCACGACGAGGGAGAGTCATTTTAAACAATATACACACAAAGCTAATTAAATGAAATAATTGCAAAGTCATTTGAAATTGAAGAGATATTTCTCTTATTGTCAACAAAGTCCATGAAAACCCCAAAACAACAGTCAGTCTCTCGTATTCAGGCTGTTCTCACAAATTTTTTGTATGTTTTCCTATGAAAAGTAATGCACCCAAATGTGTACATATCCCACGCATTTTGAAAGGCTGTGATCGTGTGACCAATGCGCTGACGGCAGTAAACAAGGAAGCAGTCCCAAGTGCTTGTAAGGAGGCAGGTTGGGGTGGTGGGTGGTTCACAAAAACTGGGCTTTCACCCAGGACTTTCCCCTGGGGTCATGTGTTTCAGATCTGTTTGAACTTTTAAGGTATCCTGTTTCTTTCCCTAAACCTAACCACACCAACTTTTACTGCCTAAACCTAACCTGTCGTATTATAACCCCCCTTGCCTGCCTGCGGCACTCGGCCCCAAAATAAATCTCTCAAAAATAAAATTTCATGTTTATAAAATTCCCTCAAACAGCTGGCCACTGTGGTTATCAGCAGTTACTATTCAGAGTAAACTGTGCATGTGTTTGGGACTATTTTCAGCAGCGGATGAAAACATATTTGATGATGTTTTTTTATTAACAGCCTAGTCACCACAATAAATGCTGGTGCTTTACATTTCTGCGAACCACAGACTTTAAACATCTGTACATTTTATGTAGCAGATATGTTGGAACTTTACCTTTCTTTACATTTCAACAACGCTGTGGTAACGTGTGGTTATGTTTAGGCACAAAAACCACTTGATTTAGCTCACTGGTGTGATGTGCCCCTGACCCACTGGTCACTTGAGTTAGGATAAATAACGTTCCATTGACTTGAATTATTTTAGTTTAACCAAAATCATTTGCTTAATTTAAGTTGAACCAATATAATTTATCCATGTAAGTATTTTATTTACGATACTCTAAGCTATTTTTTTAATTCCATCCTACTCAGAAATTTCAAAAATTGTTTTTGATTTTGAAGTTGTCAACTGCCTACAAAATGGTAATGAAACAAACAAACACATTTTTTTATGCTGATAAACTTCTCCATATCAATCCTGAGTCATTTTTTAGAGTGTAAGTATGAAGTACCCTGTGTTGGTGCCGCATTGTTCGCTAAAAAACACCCATTTTGAACACACAATTGCTGCTAAAATGTTTCCAATGTCTCATTAAAAAACAACTGGTTTTGTAGTTTGTTGGCCGTGAACAGTCGTTTGCAGCTTGGTACATTTCAAAGTCAGCTGATTTACATGTCATCAGAACTACGTCACTTTATAAACGTTGATATGATAAATTTAAAATGTACAAATGTTACAAATGCATGGTTTGCAAAAATGTAAAATGCCAACATTTTCTTTTGGTGACTGGGCTGTGAGTGGTTACACGTGTGGAAGCGATGCAAAATAAACCACAGTGTGTGTCTATGATATTGATGGAACATGTCATCTACTGTAGTACTGTACATTGTGGTTTATTGATGTGTTTTTAGCTGGTTTTGGACAATATTTCAGCTCCTTGGAACAGAGGAACACAAGCAATACTTTGTTGGTCTAACTTTTTTTGTCACTTTGGAGGTGGCCTTATAAATCTGCAGTTTGAGACGTAAACATATTCAGATACTCAGCCTCGGTGAGAGGGACGCCGCTGTCAGCCTCTCAGGGCTCAAATGATGTTAAAATGTATATGTGACTGTGGAAGAGGAGATATGAAATGTGGTTAAAATGTACTGAGTTTATCATCTCCTGGTGACATCTAAAGCAAAGGTTCCTCCGGACCAGCCAGTATTCATTAAAGCTGAGACAAGAAAATGCACAGCGTCAGTGAGCTCTCAGTAAAACTGAGATCATGACACTACTATGGACAACAAACGAATAGAATAATTGAATTGTTTGATAGTGAAACTGTGGAAAACTGAGCGTCATCTTAACATCAGTAGAAATGCAAATTTCTACAGAAAGATCAGGGTGGAACAGATGGACCAGAACCGAAGAAAAGTGTTTAAATTTTTATGGCTATTAGAACTGGCATACAGTGGGAACCTTTCAGTTGTTCAGATGGGCAGGCAGCATGTGTTGTTTGTGATAAATTCTGGACTTTAAAACCTGCAGATGATCCAACTAGTCACACTGAAAGTGCATTTTCTTTTATCTTTATCAAATTTTCATAATGGCAACACATATGTTGGTAACACGTGCCAAACATCATGACAGCAACATCTCTTTCCACTGAGCAAAACACAAAACACTTAGTCCAACTCTACATAAAATGGGTACGTTACAGAGCTAGTCCTTGTTAGGGATGCATTAGGACATGTTTGTGTTTATACTACAAAAGATGTGTGGTTGAATGCGTCCCAGATCACCTTGGCAGGTGTTCTGAGTGATCAGATCACAATGCCTCTTGGTAGCACTGTCCACTTGTGATCAGACCACTTAAAGCGCATGTTAATACCAGGTGTAAACAGGCTCACACAGGCGTCACTGACCAAGCATCAGTACTACTACACCATTCTTTGTACCTTCTGATGGTTAATGAAGGAAACTAATAAACATTTTCTGAACTTCTAGGAGTTGGAACAACATTGCAGTACAATTTTGTTCCAGGGATTTTAAATCTTTGCGATCCAGACCGATGCCTGCATGACTTCTCTCTGCTGCACTCTTCAGTGGCTGAAGCTGTGAATCATTCTCCCTCTGTGATCTTTATCTGAACAAAGTGCTTCTATGAATCATCACCAATAGTGACGTCCACCGGTGACAGCAGAATCATCTCTGCAATGTTAAAGGTCCCTCTCTATCCTAAACTCCATGATTATGGCCACAAAATATAGACTCATCCATGCCTGAAAACACACATCAGAGTTTCATGACACATTGTCACAGGCATTATTATCATTTGTACGGTTATGAAATGGTGGAAAGTATTACTCAAGTAAAGCACAGCCTCCTGAAAATTACTATTCTCAGGTAAAAAGATCATCAGCCTTAAATATATATGATGCTTTGTTGTAGATTAAACTATGAACACTGAGGGATTAACCATTAAAATAAGCGTCTTAAAGGTCCAGTGTGCAGGTTCAGGGAGGATGTGTTGGCAGAAATATCATATAATCAGTGTGTTTTCTTTAGTGTATAATCAGCTGAAAATAAGAATCATGGTGTTCTCATTACCTCAGAATGAGCCGTTTATATCTACACAGGGAGCAGGTCCACGTCTACGGTGATCACCATGTTGCACCACCATGTTTCTACAGTGGCCCAGAGCAGACAAACCAAACACTGACTCTAGATCGGGACATTCACATTTTTTCATGTTCTACATTTTTTTGCATCCTCAAATTCATTGCCTTCAATGTAGACATGCAACCGGAGCGCTCAAACACCAGAGCGATGCCATCGCAGCGCGCATAGGTTCCCAAGTGCCAATTTTTCAGAGCATGATGGCTGCGCCCAGAGATAAACAGAGTTCAACTTATGGAACGCAGCAGTGCACGCCGCATGTCATGCGATGAAGGCAAACCCCAGCCGACATTGTCCGTCTTCCATAAAGTCGGTGATAAATATGGAACAGTTGATCATTTTGGTGCAGAGCTGTCGGAGCTTTATATCTGTGCCTAAAAGACGATCAGCTCTGCTCTCTGGATTTTAGGTAAAAAGGCTATGATACAGTGCCAGTTATGGTCACTTAGCAACCTCAAACACAACTTTGGAAGCCCCTCTGGAAAAAGCAGCATCAGAAAAGCATTAACCTTTTTTACATGCAACTGCTTTATTCAGGGTTTTCACCAGTTTAAATCACCTGATCTGTTTGTTTTGGAGAGGAAGAGACCTCTGTGGATAATTCAGCTCCTGCTAAAACCTCCGGAATGTTTGAATCTTAACCTATCAGAGAGGGTGAGCACACATCAGCAGGCGCTAGGCTTTATTCAGAGACCTCTGCAGATAATTCGGCTCCCGGTTTAAATCCTCCTGAACAGTGAACACTGAAGGAATTCTAATCAGGAGAAGTTTCAGCTGGTTGCAATCAACAATCCTCTCCAGTAGACGCCACTAAATCCCCCTTAACTGGACACACTGGACCTTTAAGTAGTGAAATTTGCTCCATCTGGACCAACTGCAACACTAATGTGCTGAAGTACAAAAGCAGCTATTCTACATAACTAGTACATTAATTTTTGATACTTGCAGCAGGCTACATTGAGCTGATAAGGCTTATGTATCTTTCCTCAGGTTCACCTTTAGTCAAAGGATTTATACTTGTCGTATTTGTGCTTTTACTTAAATAGTGTTTGAGCACTTGTTCTGTATTTTTTGCACACTGAGTCTGATGATGCTAAATGAGTCAAAATGCAACAGATTGTTTCACAGACAGAATTATAATACATTTAAATTTATCGTCATGTTTTACATAGAGTATTCCACATAGGCAAAAATATATTTTTTATTGATCATATTTTCCACCGTATTTTAGATCCTTACAGAAATGTGACTGAATGTTTTCTGTTCTGATTTTGAAAACATTAAATCCGAGTCTCCCAGCTGCAGTGTGCACGGCTGTCATCTTTGTTCAGTTAAATAATACCGTTCCTCTCTTTACACACACAAGACCACAAGCAGCAGCTCGTTACCTGAGGGGTCGGCCTCAGACAAGAATGGAGCTTTTCAAGGATCACTGCAAAGCCACTCAGATCAAGCAAGGCAACACAGCAGCAGTGATTGTCAGATGCTTTGAGTGTATCACACACTGTTCCCTCAAGTAGCCTGGGAGATTTCTTATAATGGGTTTTTTCCATCTCGGAGTCTTTGACCTGAATGTGAAGCGCAGAGGCAGATTTTAATTTTCCAAAGATGGCCTTCAGTGTTAAAGCAACAGGTTCAGCTCCTGAGCCTTTTGATGCATTTGTATAGAAGTTCAGATTCATGGAGAGTTAGCGCTCTGCTCTCTGACATGTTGATGCACATCATGTTTTTATTCTCCCTGTTTGGCATGAAACATCCCGGCTGTCTCTTCACCTCCAAATCTATAAATCTATTCTTTGGATTGGATCCCAACTCACTGTAGATTAGCCAGAATTTTAAGGAGCACATTTTTTTTTCCCCATTAAAAGATTTCTATTATAACTTTCGTCAATACCCAAAATAACCCTCGCCCCGAACACTTTGCCCTCACCAGTCTGCTTTGCGTGTTCACATCTCAAAGTAAAGTGTCCTGATTCTCGTTGGGACAAAGGGGTCAAACCCACACCAACACGGTAAGAACATGTCGGAGCACCTGGAGGAAACCCATGCTGACTTGGGGAGAACGTGTTGGAGCACCCGGAGGAAAACCACACCGACACGGGGAGAACATGTCAGAGCACCCGGAGGAAACCCACGCGGTCACAAGGAGAACATGCAAACTACACACAGAAGGGCCCCTCCACCCCAGTTCAAACCTGAACCGTCTTGCTGTGAGGCGACAATGCTAACAACTGCACCACTGTGCCACTGCAAAAATGTGATTTACTTTCATTTAATTCAATCTTAAAAACCGTCTTGAGGAACCTATTTCTTGTCGTTCGTGCGTGGGAATTATCAGTGTGTGACACATCTAAAGCCCTGATTGGCAATCAGTGTGAGGGATGACAACATTTAAAAGTTGTGAACTTTGCTGTACAGAGCAAATTATATCAAAGCACCAGAGAAGACAACCTACCACTGAAAGAAAAGAAAAGTAAATAGACAGTATCACAAAGCTACCTGTTTTATTTCTATCATATTTTTATTGTCTTATGTCGTGATAAGAGTGATAATACACGTTATGGAAGCTGTTGTGCACAGAGATAAATACAGGTGTGACTTGGGTACAAAAAGTTTGACAGTCATTGACTTAGGAGAAAACCTCAGGTGTTTTGTGCAGCAGGACTTCTGCTCGCTTTCTTTCATTTATTTTAATTTCAGATCCCATTATATTGTTTGGGTGTTTTTGCATTTGACTTTGAGATAAACACTATCAGAGCAGAAACACTATCCGAGTTAATATCACAACACTGAGCTGTATCTGTGCTGCTCTCAGTAACACTGTTTGAGTTCTACATTCTGAGCATGCCATTTAAAAGTCAATTACTGTTCTCCCAGTGTTGACGTACGGGAACAGTGAACTCCATAGAAGGACATCTAATCTCTCACCTCTCACTTGAGGTTTCTGTTAACACATCTAGTACCGGTTCCTGCATACCTCAGATTCCACAGAGCTCAAAGTATTTATCTCAGACCGTTTTCCTGGCTAAATATTACCTGGATTTGGTTATCTTAACTGTGCTCTGAGTGACAAAGATTTAAAAAGGGACTTCCAGACACATTTTATTTGCTGCAGAGGGACCTCTTCTGTAGTTGAACATTTTGGCTGAGTGCTTGAGGAGAATATTTTTAGTTTTTCAGATGACATGAAGGACAGTTTGTCCTTGCAGACCGACTCTATGTGTGTTTTTTCTTCTCTTTAGCGTGAGAGCATTTAGTGGGTTTTGAAGAGCTCATTCATCCCTTCCTGTGGCGACTAAGCTCATTCCTTACAAACTGAAAAGAAGCACTGAATGTGGTGGGAGAATGTTCAAGTGTTTATACCCACACATCCCCCCCTGGGCCTTCTTACAGTTCTTACAGCTAAATCTATTTCAAAAGCTTACGTAAGCCAAGCCGTGGCCACGGTGCCAAGTCCCATCAAACCTGTGGGGGTGCCCGGTGTGTGAATAAAAATTCAGAGAGGAGACGGTGAATATGTTTGACCTTTTGTGAGGCGCGCGGTGAGGGCCTGCCTCCCGAGCTCTCCGGGGCATTAACCTTATCTCAGAGTCACATAATAGCCTATTGACTGCTGCCCGTATCTATCCTGTGGCTTCAAGTTCAATGGCTGCTGATGTCTTTTTCTCTGGGAGGACTTTCTTTGGTGCAGAGTGGCATCAACGCCACCAAGAGTAGGAGCTCATTTCTTTCTGAAGACGCCACATCTCTGCATTCATGATGTGGGAATGAGCCAAACTGAGCCTCATTTTACATGTTATACTACTATTAAATGTGCTTTAATTCTGATATCTGCTATTTAAACTTAAATAAAACATTCTTCCTCTTACAGAAGAAAAACTTCATAAAAAAATAAAACACACCCGTGCTGAATTCAATACACTTCAATACACTACATTGGTCTGGCATGATCGTCAACATATTAAACAAAACGTTCTCACTCCCAACTCTTCAAATACCAATGCTTGGTCAGTGGCCCTACATGTCAAACTATGATACTCTAGGTACCCTCTAGCATCAGTTTTGGATGCTTAGGGATGGTGTGTGATTTTTTGTTGACTAAAACATTTTGAATTTTCATTGACTAAAATGTTTTGAATTTCCATCAGTTAAAACGTTTAAAATTTTTGTCAGCTTAAACATTTTTAAGTTTTGATGACCAAAGCGTTTTGAATTTTTGTTTACTAAGACATTGAGTTTTTGTTGACTTAAAATTTTTGAATTTTCATCGACTTAAACATTTTAAATTTTTAACGACTTAAACCATGAAGGATGAAAATGACTTAAATGTGACTAAAGCTAATAAACATTTTCACCTGAAGACTTAAACTAAACTTTAAAAAGCTATCAAATGAACACTGGTCTAATTTATAGATAAAACTCCTTCCATCCAGGCAGCTGTCAGTTTCCAGTCTTATAAGGTTATTGACAAAATCAACTTGTTTCGGACTGTCAACATTTGGCTGCCTCCATTTTTTGGAAAAGTTACATGACAGGTTTATCACAAGTCATTTTGTCATCTTAATAGTGCGTTTAAGTGAACACTCCAAGATCCGTCTATTATCAGGCCTTTGTGGAAATCAAAACAGTTCAACCCATCAAATAATATAATTAGGTAGAAAATTAGTAGAAGATATTCAGTAGTGTAACGTCACACTGACTTTCCCAAATGGGTTACACAAACTAAAACATGACTTTTTGCATATTGCTGTCTTTCTGTCATACAGAGTGTGAGTTGAATGTTTCTGATCACATGTGCTTAGCGTTATCTTGTCTATCTGCCTTTCATCTTCTCCTCTGACATTTTCTTGGCTGCTCCTCTCGTAATGTTATCTGCTCTGCTACATTAGAAAGTGCCACTTAAGCATAATATTGTGTGTTTATCTTTAATTGTGTTATAATAGCATGTAAATCCCAGAACCAGTTTGAGCCAATTTAGTTTGCCTTGTGGCTACAAAACCATTTTACCCCATAAATACCACAAATACCCCATAATTGCCTCATCTTGCCCACAGGCTCATCTTCGCTCCACTACAACAACATGACTTGGATTAAAGTTTCATTCAGAGTTTGATACTTCACAGGCCGTGTCATTTCTCAGGCAGAGACTCATGCACGTACAGTAGCTTGCATACATCCCCCCATATCTGATCACATATCACAGTTATAATGTTGCATCATGAAGGGTTAATGCTGGTCAGTGGGCAGTTCATGTTGTTCTCATGTTTTACACGACACTGGCGTTTGTCTTAATTCCATCCATGTCAACACCTTAATTCCCAAAGTCTTTTAATCCAAGAAAAGTAAACGAACAGTGTGCCTCGCTGACGTGAATCATGGGAAAGAAACTTTTTCATTTTGTTCAAGGTTCACTCTTATTGTATTGAATTGTTTGTGGAAAGTGAGGATTAATTTTTAGTTGTAACAGGATTTCCGACTCACATGCACAAACCTATAATAGCTTTGGACTGAAAAGACTTGCATAAAGAAGTATTCTCCTTATTTTCTTAATTTAAAAAAATTGTAAAGTCCAGGAAAATTAACCCTGAGGGCAGCCCAGTCACCGGAATAAATGTTGGCCTTGTACATTTCTTCAAACCACAGATACTTTACATTCATACGTTATTATGTAATGTTGAAACTTTATCTTTCTTTACTTTTTAAAAACACTGTGGTTAACATGTGGTTAGGTCCAGGCACAAAAAACGGTTGGTTATGGTTTGGAAAATATCATGTTTTGGCTTTAAGTACCCACTTTTGGTGGCATAATCCCAGGTGGAAAAACGGCAATGTCTTGGTAAAAAGCAATCACTTTTTGTGGCACTATAGCGGCAGGAAACACGGTGATGTATCCAAAAAAGACAATATTTTAAATTGCACTATTCCAGCAGGAAAGACAACAATGTCTGGGTAAAGAAACATCGGCTTTTGTGGCACTATACTGGCAGGAAACACAGCGATTTCTTAATAAAGAAACATCAGCTTTTGTGGCACTATACTGGCAGGAAATACAGCAATGTCTCGGTAAAGAAACATTTTTCGTGGCACTATACTGGCAGGAAACACAGCGATGCCACTTTTTGCTGCACTCCCCACAGTGGAAACAGGTTGGGAAACAGGACACAGGTTGTTAAAAAACACCCATGTCCTGTGAATAAAATGCCGCTGGAGAAACAGCGACGGGTCACTAAAACACAACTGTTTGGTGTTTTTCGGTCTCAAACAGGGTCAGCAGTTTGGGAGGCCTCTTGCCTCAGTGACACGCCATCCACCATCTCCTCCACTTCCTGATGACAAAGTCAGCTCACATACTACACACATGTTTATATGATGCATATGAAATGTAAAATGTAACGTATCTGTAGTTTGCCAACATTTTCTTCTGGCGACCAACCTGCTGAGGATGATGGTCATCTTTGCTGTAATCACAGACATGATTGAATCTGACTGAGCTGAATCTGAGCTGACGCCATCCATGTGCTTTTTTTCCCCCAAACGCTTTATACTACCGCTTCACTAATGATCAGTAATGTGCAGACATTATTTGAGGAGCTGACCGGTCGTCTGTGAATCTCATGTTGAATCTTAATGGGCTGCTTTCTGCTGCTGTGGGTCCATGACGAGGAGGATCCTCTGGAGACCTGTGCTGCAGCTGAGGCCCAGCAGGTCTGGCATGGAATCGGTGCATGTGAACATGTGTCAAGAAATATTACAGCCTTTAAAATGATAATCCACCACAACATTTTCATCTGAAAAGAATCACCAATGGAAGTGCAGCTCAGAAGTAAACTAACAAACGATTAAACAACAGCCAGAGTCTCGAGTGTCTTTGCTGGGAAAAAAACTGTTGGACACACTTGAACTGATTGGTTTCATTTCATTTTATTTATCGACACTGGTCCACCTCCACCAGTGTGCCACCAGGAAAAATATCCCCTGAAGGTTGTTGTGTCATATACTGAACACGATAACACACACTGCAGGATCACCCAGATGTGTTGATCACCAGTGGCACCCTTCTATATGACACAACAACCTTTCAGGGGATATTTTTCCTGGTGGCACACTGGAAGAAGTGGAGCAGAGTGCATCAGTGTGGATGGATGAAAAATTAAAACAAGAAACAGTGTCCAGGTGGTAAGGCATTACATGACATTGCAAATTACCTGCGATCTTCTTGGTAGCACTTTATAATACTTAGGTACTGCTAAAACGTATATTACTGTCACCACCAACACTGTTTGTACACACTTTTAATATCATGTTACTTGACTGTCTGACCTGTGACTTTTTCTTCTCCTAAAATTACAACTTACTTCTCGAAATCTAAGTTTCTTTTTTTTTTCTACATGGCTCCAACCCTCCTTCATAGCTGTTAGCGTTAGCTATTCTGACATGGAATTTTTTTCACCTGCCAAAATTTTTTTCCACCTGTTTCACAAATGAAAATTTAAAAAAAGTACAAAGCTAAAAAACAAAGGAAAAAAAAGTAATTTAGCAATGTGATCCTAACAAAACTTTTTTGTCCACCTGTTTCATGGATGAAAAAAAACAGTTTAAGGAACTTAGAAAGATTATTCTGGCAAAACATTTTTTTTAATCTGTTCTTAAGTCATAAACCCAGGAAAGAAAACACCTGAATTTTTTTCCGCACTTGCCTTTCGAGGCTTCTGCACAGAGGACAAACTAACAAGCATCACACCTATTAACACTCCACATATCACCTATCCAACACCAGATCAACACTGCAACAGAGAAACAAGCAGAAATGATTTGTGAGTTTCTGACAGCCTGGGGTCAGTAATGAGGAGGTCTGCTGGGCTCGGAGTGATTCCTGAGCTGAACAAGCGCAGCTTTAAAGTTTATATGAAGAGCTGTCATTTCTCTCAGAGTGAGAGTGGACACTAAACATCTCTCCTAAAAATAAACCTTCATTCCAGTGATTTAATGAGTCATATTCTACCAGTGAAATACCAGTAAATGCATCTGTAGCATTAGGGTAGAAAAATAACTGTGGAAACTGTGTATTGTCACATGTCACACAGACAAACTAAATCACCAAGGCTGCCAGGCTCAGCTGCGACTGGGAAAACTGATCCATCTTTCTGCTCCAGTTTGAAAGAGAATACCATGAGAGCTCAAACTTCCTTCTAACCGGATGGACTGCAGCCTTTATTAGCTTTACGAAAAATGACCCTTGTTATGTTATAAGCCTGCAGAGGCTGCTTTAAAATTTCATTTGAGTTCATGAATCATTGTCACTGTTCCGGGTGTCAGTCTGCTTTGATCAGACTGTGTTTCCTGCATCAGTTTAAGAAGCAGGCAGGTTTGGGAATAACTTTACATGTCACACAACAGAAACGATCATCAGTGTGTTGAGCTGCTCGTTATAACAAGATGCCCATCAGTCAAAACCTGATTCTACTGTGTGAAACATTTTGTCCTGAAACACGATCAGGAGCAGACGTAGGCTGCTGAACATGTTGCAAATAAGCATCCAGGTACATGTAATGAGGAATGCAGACTATTGTTGTGTGACACAGGATACAGCCCTGAGGAGAAATCCTTTACTTCCTATTTGGGAGTTAACAGACATGTTAGCATGTATATGGGACTATGAGCTGATACCCTGACACCACTCTGCTGTGGACCACAATACCCACTGGGAGTGTTTCACAGATAACGAAGTGTTGGGTTGTTCTCCACACAGGTACCAAGTGCTGCTCCTCTCTCCGTCCCCCACAATGGGACAAAAGTCTTTATGTCAGAATAATAAAATACATCATTTGTCATTGCCTCTGAAACAACCTGCACATTACAGGTACAAACAAATAGCTGTTTGCATGGCGTCCTGACATCTTTGTTCTGTCAGTTTCATTATGTTATTGTTTTCAAAACATCTTGCCAAAGGACTGCAGCTGAAAATTAGCCAGCTGGCTAACACTGGCACATTTACAGAAATGCTGATTAATCTGTGTTGTCCTTGTAAATGAAATAAATTAGAAACCATAGGGCTGTTGCAAAAAGAATTTATATAAACGTTATGTCAGCACAAGGCTCTGACACCAACCATCCATCCACTGACCTCCCTTAGAGGCTTTGTCTCCCTCTGTCATACTACTTATAAGGTGTAGATAAATAGCCGGAGTTTTCCAAAGCTTAAAGTCGAGATAAAATTAAAAATGTCTTTTAGATCACGTCTACGACCATACTGAGCACCTTTAACAATATATGCAAAAAAAAACCTAGAATCTCCGTGCACTAGTCCAGTTTCTCTGACAGTTTCTATCCAGGTCCATGGATGCTTCACACACAGAAGATCTATACAATCTGTTCCTGAGATATGACGTTAAATGTTGACGTTCATTCAACTCCCGATGGACTCCCTGTCATTTCTATTTATTTTTGTTACGCCAGGCCCGACGATGGACAGCAGGTTGTCAAACTGCCCCCACGTCATCCTAAAATATGCCTGGAAACAGCCATTTTGGAGGCAAAGCTCCTGGACCAACTGGTGGTACTCCCTTGATCCACCATTTTTTTTTAGGGTCTCACCCTCAACCAGAGCTACAGACAGTACCCTCTGCCTCAACATGTCAGGAACTACACACTGATTACTGTCAGATAAATAAATTCAAAAATAATGAATAGAATGATTACACAGGAAGGCCTCATGTTTTGCAACCTGCAAATGGCTCTCTGTGTGATCAGGGCCTTACACAGGTTAGCTGTAGTGCTGAAGGACCTTCTCCAGAGCCGACAAACGGTCAGTTCAACATCTGCCCACTTAGCGTGCACAGCTAAAAGCTAACACAGCAGCAGCTGTTAAATGTTCCAAACAAACTCACACCAACACCACAACAGTTCAACCCTGCTGTTAAACCAACTGATAATGGTTAGGTAAAGTTAGCTGTGTGATGTTTAATAAAGTAGAATAAGATAAATTTAAAATAAAGAAGCCAGTATCTGTGTTACACAGCATGTCTCCAGTATTTCCACTGTGCAGCAGCTGGCAAAGAAAAAACTGTATATGCAGCATTTCCTGTATATTTTACCTTCTAACTTTTCATCTGAGTTTTCATTGACTATTTGTCTTCATCATGCTTCAAGTTATTTTTATTCCTCCTCAGAGCTCAGTTAATGTTTTCCTCCCCCTTTGTTCATCTGGGCTGAAGATGCATTATGAAGGAGTCGCTCATCCAAGAAATGTACATCGATGATTCATCCTAACCTATTTTGCTGTACATCACGGCTACAAGCATGAAACTAAACTCCTCAACAGAACAGAAGTGATATACGAAGATGCCAAAGTGATTCAGTCAAATATGTCACACCGTAAATAATCCCCTGTGCACAGCTCTGTCTGTCGTTTTCCTCGATGGTTTATATCGTAGAATCATTTGACACTTGGACTCCTCACTGCTGGCTGCGTGCAGAGCAGAAATCTAGGAAATCTAACTGTCTGTGACTCTATCAGTGAAATGAAGAAGAAATTCATCTGCTTCTCTCTCAGCAGGGAGCTCAGATGCTCTGACCAGCAGCAGCCTGAAGGCAGAGCGCCTGGTTGTTGGATCCTTGGCAGACGCACAATAAATGACGCACCAGATTTGGCCCACATACACCACCAATTTCAGGGGCCAACACTGGGCCCAAAGATGGCCCAAGTCTGGCCCGGTGTCAAACCTGGCAGCCAGATCCGGTTAAATTTTAGAGATGAACACAGCACGCTACCCAGAGAGCAATTTGGTGAGAAGATAGCTCTCTGAGGCCTCGTTTACACCTGCTGTTAACAAGCGTCTGATGCTGCTTTGAAAATGAATGTGAATCCATCAGCACAGCTTAAATTTTAATATGACAACTTTGACCATTCCTTTAGTTTTTATTGTCTCTATTGAATGATCCACTTTCAGTAATGAGTGAATCTTCAAGCCTTTAAATATATATATCAATTTGGACCAAATTATGTGGACAGAGCGTTGTTCCTGTGGGCTACAGCAACACTAAACCCCTGAGCTTGCCTGAGAAGGACTAAATGCACAAAGCTGCTATTTTTAAATATCCCATGGAGAGAGACTCTCACTGCAGCCTGTTCTATTTTGTTCTGAAAATGTCGGCGTGCAGCCTCGTTCTGTGGATGATAAACCAGGTGCAGACTTCCATCTGTGTCACCGCTGATGAGGAAATACAGTGAGTGCTGGACGGAGCAGTGAGTGACAACAACCCCGCACACATTTAAGAGGACTGTTTGCAGTGGAAACACTGGGGTCTAGGTACCATGTCTGAAGGGTTAGTTTTGGCACCAAAGGTACTATACTGAAAGTGTTTGGTTGAAACAAGGCTTTATACAGGATGGTAGGATGTCCGTCCATCCCTTTGCGTGGTGGGTCACAGTTTAAAGTTCCTTGTACCAGTACAGAAGCAGAGCACGAATGTTCTTTCATGGTCCCTGGCTCTGAAATGATCTGCAGGCCGAGCTCAAACTCAACACCCTGATCTCTTTAAATGAAGCTCAGTCTAAGTTCAATCAGGAAGACTTTTGTTATGCTATATGTATTCACAATTCTTTCTCTATCCCACTGCTTCCTCCAGTCAGCTGATTACGGGCGTTCCCTCTCACGGTTAGCCAATCAAACTTTTCGGCAATCTCCTGCAGCCATTCATGTTGCTGCTGCCAAACTTTAAATCTGTTCTGTTCTGTCATTTTAGGAGGAATCCTCACGCCTTCCTCCACCCCATTCACCTCCAACCACCTTACCCAGAGCCCAGGACGAGCTTCAGATCCTCAGCTCCCTCTTCATCTCATTTCATCACCACTACCAGTGTCTCCACAGGGGTTTCCCTCATCCACTACATCTTTACACCCTCCTGGAAAATATGACATCATCAGACTTTTCACATTTCTCATACTTATAAGCACATGTAAATAAATATTCTTTTCTCTCAGAATGAGTCTCTCCTGACTGAAGTGGTCACAGCTCACTTCAACTATCCAACAAACTCTGGCCCAGTGGTTCCCAACTGTTCCAGCCAATGGGTCCAGATTTCTCCTTAATCATTAGTTCAAGGTCCACACACTTTAATATATTCAGCATCATACTTGACCACGCAATCGAGCTAGTTTGCTGTCTCTGTCAAGTAGCTGCACGTTAGTCACAAGAAACAGCATTTCAAAATAAAAGTTCTGTGCCGAAAATTCACTGTACTTCAAAATAAAGCAAGTTTTTTACAAACTTGTCATGTTCCCGAGTCAGCTGTGGTCCATTCAGAATGAACCCATGACCCACTTTTGGACCACAACCCACCACTTGGGAACCAAATACACTCTATAATATGTTGTATTCTGACAGACCAGTTGTCGCTGTTGTGATCTGATGTTGTCCTGTTTGTTTTTCTGCTGCTGTATGACTCCATCTTGGCTCAGTCTCTCTTGCAAAGACGTTTTCAATTACAATGTGACTTCCTGGTTACATAAAAGTTACATATTGCATATTGCATGCTTCTATCTGCCCTCCTCTGAGTTTGTATTTCCACTGCTGCACAGCAATTTCCCTCAGGATAAATAAAGTTGTATCTAATCTTATTAATTGATGTTATGATGTTACATGACACCACTGAAGTGATTCAGGACAGGATGTTCAAGACCACAAACACACATGTGAACCATATCCATTGCAACCTGGCGGTGCACAGCTCCAGTGTGGGTGTTACATGTCAGACTGAGACTGGTGGCTTCACGCCAGGCGAGACTTTCACACGTTTAACAAGACGAGGGGCGTATGGAAGAACTGGTTTTCTCTCCTCAGAATGACAAAGTGTCACACCACGTATAGACCCAATTCTCATCTCAGCAAGTCGACACAACAGTCCTTAAGCCCCTGATATTTCTGAGCCGTACACTTCCTGATGCAAACCTCTTAAAGAATACAAAGTTTTTTAAGTAACAACAGAAGAAGTTTTACCTGATTTCACCTGACGCAGGATCGAAAGTTGCGAAACCAGTTTAATCGTACATCTTTGTCATAAATCAAAACTTTGGCTCAGAGTTGGTTTGGAGGTAAAACAAAATATGTGCAGAAGAAGCCAATAAAAAATGTGACTGCAGCAAGTTTTCTTCTCCTTCTACATCAGGTTATTGATTTAATTTTTCTCTTCAGCAAGCACAGTTTTCCTCAGATATCAATACTTTACTGAAGCCCTTCGTCTTGTCTCTTATAGAAAATATATGATTTATCCAGTACAGTATTTTTGCAGTTTTGCAAAGCTCAGTGGGAAGAGCATAACACTGAAACTGTCAGCACTCCAAATCCCCTCAACATCTTCTTATATTAAAAATGTTTCCACTCAAAGCAGCAACATGAATCAATAAAAAGATAAACCAGAAAATCTGCTGGATGTCAGAATATTTGTAATAAAGTGTGAAAGAGCCTGTGTTGTAAGCTACCTGTAGTGAACCATCAGTGTTCAGCACTTTGAAGGCCAGAGGTAAAAGTATTTTGTGTTACAGCAAATATAAAACAAGTCAAACTGATTCTAACCCAAATGTAAATACATTATTTCCTTTTTTGTTCTTATTTAAATCTCATTTAAATAATTTACTCTATATAAGCTGAACAGTTGGTTAGGCCACACCCTTTGGCAGCCAAAGTTTTTGCCGCAGAGCTCTGGATTTACAGCTTTTGCTCCAGATTTTATGGACTGCTGTGACTTGCACAAGACCTTTTTAAGTGGGATTTATACTTCTACGCCGAATCGACACTGTACCAACGGTATAGGCTCTGCGTAGATGCCTAGACACAGACAGTCCTCTTAAATGTGGGCGGGGTTGTCGTCACTCACTGCTCCATCCAGCACTCGTCGTATTTCCTCATCAGTGGTGACACAGATGGAAGTCTGCACCTGGTTTATCGTCCACAGAATGAGGCTGCACGCCGACATTTTCAGAGCAAAATAGTGCATTTTGTCCTTCTCAGGCAAGCTCGGGGGTTTAGTGTTGCTGTGGCCCACAGGAATGACGCTCCGCAGCGCTTTTTTTCTCCAAGTGAGGAGAAAACTGTGACCCTGATTTTCACACTTACAAAAACGTAAGTCAGAATAGGATTTGGATAAAATGACGTGATGTGAGATTCTCCTCTGATTGTCTGAACTGACAGGGTTGTTACCTTGAAGGCAGAACCTCCGAAGTGTCCTCGAGCAAGATATTGAATCCCCACCAGCCCCGAGATTCCCATCTGTAGTCTGACCTGTGGAGAAGAGCAAGAGAAAAGAGAACCGTCCAACATGGTTAAATAATGTATTCTCCTGAAAGCATTTATGATGATGCTCCAGGTCTGCCTGTGTATCTTAAAGGCAGAATGACACACTGCATGGCTGATAAATACCACCTTCACCTAATGTGTCATCACTGTCACTCTGTTCTGTCTCCAGGTGTTTGGTATGAAGTGCATTCATCTTTCCTTTTCATGCTTTGGCTCCTCCGACTAAGTGCCCCATCGTAACCCCAGCGCTCTGCCATCTTCCATCTTCACTGATGAAAAAGGTGAGAGAGTGCCGCGCTCAGTCCCACCTGATGCCCCCCCATCGTCTTTAAGTGGTTTTAGAGCCACTTGTGTCGTGTTTTAGGAGAAATATCACTCTGAGAGAAGAAAAAAGGACGTCAGTCCTGTCGTGTCCGCCCTCAAACTCAACTGACAGATGTCTTTTTAAAGTTACAGGATGAAGAGATCACAGCTGTGTCTGTTCTGACCATGTTGGAAAAACAAGGAAAAAATCTGCACCACTATTTTAACCCTTTGAACTCTGATTTACTGAGTTTTCTGAGCAGTTATCACAGAGAATGTAATACAGTTTCTGTCCTCCTTATGGGGTCATTACTGTGGCAATGTTATTCACAATATGTTTGCAGAGTTGTGATACTGCATCTCGATCCATATGTGTGGGTTCAGCTTTGCTTCTTCTTCTTCTTCTTCTTCTTCTTCTTCTTCTTCTTCTTCTTCTTCTTCTTCTTCTTCAGTACTGTTAGTTAGGAGTGAGACTGAGTTGCTGTTTCACTTTGCCGTCTTTGTTTTGGTCGCTCCTTTATAGCAGTGGAATTTCTTCTGTGAGGAGTGTCAGCCTGGCAGCGTGAGCCCATGATCCTCTGCTTAAAGTGGAACTGATGAATTTGGGTGAACCTCTAGCTCAGCTGGTGGAGCACCCTTAAGGCTAAGTCCATATCGTAGCGGCCTGGGTTTGATCCTCGCCCAGACCCTTTGACGATGTCATCCCCTCGCTTTCTCTCCTAGCCTGTCCTGTCTCTCTCCAGCTTCAACAATCTAACGAAGGCAAAATACCACAAAAATAATACGTTTTTAGAGAGAGCTGTTTTTCCTGCTCTTAAAGCTCATTCCTTTATTCATGGAGCGTATCCCAGCTGACAGTTGGCGAGAGCTGGGGTCTGCCCTGAACAGGTCGCCAGACCATCACAGGGCCGACACATAAGCCCCTTTTTGGTTTATGGCCCAAAAACATCTCTGACCTGCTGCAGTATAAATCATCCAGGCCTCTCAGGTCTTCAGGGACAGGTCTGCTTTGTGTCCCCGGAGACTAAACATGGAGAAGCAGCGTTTAGTTTTTATGCTCCACATATCTGGAACAAACTCCCAGAAATCTGCAGGTTTGCACTGACTCTCACTTCTTTTAGGTCGAAACTGACTTTTCTGTTTGCTGCTCCCTTTTATTTAATCAAATATTTATTCATTTCTTACGCTGAACTGGAACTTTAATTTTTTTTTATATTTTCATTGATTTAAACTGCACTGTAACTTTTATTCTTGTATTTTGTACCTGTTTTAGTATATTTTAACTTTTTATTTTCTATTCTCTAGTTCCTTAATGAATTGTTTTTAAAAGTCCTGTAACAAGTTTCTTTTTGCATTTAGTCTTGATGATTTTAATATTTTCTGTGGAGCACTTTGAACTGCTTTATTGTTAATATGTGCTGTATAAATAAACTTTCCTTGCCTTTTTATGGCCCTGACACACTGTCGGTGAGCGTCTGTCGAACTAGTCGCTCCCGTTGCCCCCTGTTGACCCCCGTCTGCTTTGGCAGATGGGGGTCAACAGGGTCTGTATGTTATATGTTGATATAACATATCAACATGTGGAGAGACAGTGACTCCTGCGGTGTCAATAATGGCAGCGTTAATTGCTAATTATCACCTTTGTTACATAGGTGTCACACACATGGGTTGTCAGTGAAGATACCACTGAGTGTATAATCCATACATACATACATACCTGTGCAGGCTCAGGTGTTTTTTAATGTTTTTGACTGAGTATATACAACAGAAGGTGTGAGTTGTATAATTTTGATTAAATACAGGGACTTTCCTTCAGATTGTTTTTCACTTAAACCAGCAGATGGCGCAATGATCCAGCACTTTATTCCTCATTTCTGTTTCTCTGTAGAAAGTCTTAATACTCACCAAACTGCCAAAACTGTGTGGACGAGACCTTGCTCAGAGTCTGTGTTTCAGTTCATCCCAGAGGTGCTGGACGGGGTTGAGGTCAGGGTTCTGTGCAGACAGTCAAGTTCTTCATAAACAAACTGGGAAAAACATTTGTTGTTCAAAGTTAGAGGCACATTATTGTCTAAGATATTATTTTGTGCCGCAGCATTTAGACCTCCCTCAATGCTGTCAGCGTCCTTCTGTTATTTCATCAGCAACAAGGGTTGTAGGAATGTTTGGACAGCAACATATAAAAAAATCTCAGCTGCATTTTGATTATATCCTTAGATGTCCTAAATAAATAAGGCATGTGTGTGCCTCTGTGAGGAGTGTAGATTTAGTGCATCACTGAGGCAGATGATACTGATCCTGTGCTGTCATCTAGTGGACTCATGCAGAGTTGCATGTTATTAAACATCAGGCCTTATAAACTATGTTTCAATCATGTTACCAGATTGCACATTGAATTCTACATATTCATATCTTCATAGGCAGAAAACAGATCCAAGTCCAGTTAGGGTTATTAGATGCTAATATGTGAACAATATTCCCTTTTATCTTATCTTAAAGGGACAGTTTCGATTTTTTTAAGTGAGGATGTATGAGGCACTTATCCATCGACAGTCAGCACGCCCCCAGTGTGGAGAAGCAGGCTGGGGTCCAATATGGAATCAGCAACAAAATGTATTTTAGCCACCTATAAAAGTGCCACCTGCAGCACCCACAGGGTCATTTGGTAGAGCAGGCACCCCATGAATAAAAGGCTATGTCCTTGCCACAACAGCTACAGGTCCAATTACAACCTATGGCCCTTTGCTGTATGTCATCCCCACTTTCTCTCTCTCCTTTCATGCTATTTCTGTCCTATCAAATAAAGGCAAAACGCCCCCAAAATATCTTTTAAAAAAAAAGACCCGCCTAAAATAATTAATATCAGTTTAAGTGTACACTATACTGAGAGCAGTTTTACTTCTTTACCTTGATGTCAGACAGTAATTTCCAACTGGAAAATGCAGCCATTATGTCGCTCTCTTCAAAGCCAGACTCCATTCAGAAAAACAGTGATTTAAGCTCGCTGAACACAGGAGCTGCTGCTCTACCACTGCCTCAATCGATTAGTTACTTTGTCTTATAGTGTGACTTTGGTGTTTA
This sequence comes from Cephalopholis sonnerati, assembly GCA_019142605.1. NCBI lineage: Eukaryota > Metazoa > Chordata > Actinopteri > Perciformes > Serranidae > Cephalopholis > Cephalopholis sonnerati. The sequence goes on along the minus strand of JAGQAX010000005.1, from coordinate 39,323,747 downwards.
AAAGGGTTCGATCAGAATCACCAAAGTCACACAATAACATAAACTAAGTAACTGATCGAGGCAGCAGTAGACCAGCAGCTCCTGTGCTTAGCAAGCTTAAATTACTCTTTTTCTCAATGAGGTCTGGTGGCTTTGGCCAGAGCGTAGAAGGGAACTGAAACGGCTGTCTGACATGAAAATAAAGTAGTAAAAATACTCTCAATATAGTATACAATTAAACCGATATTGATTTTTTAGGTGGTTTTTTAGGAAGTTAAAATACATTTTGTTGCTGACCCCATCGACAGCTGTTCACTGTGAAGCTTCTATGTCAGACTCCTGTCTGCTTCTCCAAACTGGGGGCGTGCCGACTGACTTCTACAGTAAGTAACACACTGACTTTGGATGAGTACCTCATACAACCTCATTTCAAAATATCTGAACTATCCCTTTAAAGTAAGCAACATGATTTAGACAAACTTTTTCTGTATTAGTCAGAAACTAGATGATACTTTCTTGTATCCCCCCCTCTCTCAGCCCTCATGCACGTGCCACCCGTGTATATTTATGGTGTGTATGAACTACCTGGAGGTGTAAGCCAAACAAAGTCTTGTCAGATATATGTTCCACTGCGGGGGCCGCCGGGGAGCCGGGCTGCACGGCTGCAGTTTGGATTGGCCACCTCGCAGCAGGAGCCGTCTCCCTCCCTGTCAGCTCTCATGTGGAGGAGACATTCATCTCTGTGGAGGCAACAGGATTACAGCTCCATGAATACTGTCTCTCTGTGGTCCCATTTCTGAGGCTGAAAAAAACTGTAGCTTTTCATACCCGGTGCTGCTTTTATGAGATTGTTGTTTGATGTTAAAGTGGATGTGACACCTTTGAAAAGCTGTTTGTTTGCTTCGGGGACAAAACAGAGCTCTGAGATATTTCAATGCAAACTAATGTGCTGTTGTCCTCTGACTTCATCTCAAACTGAATCACATTGTCAGTTTTTCTTGCTTTGAAATTATAACTTTTGATTATTTGAGACAGACTAATTTGAATCCTTTTTGCAACTGCTCAAAAATCTTAACTTTGGCCTTTATATACTCCTTCATGCTGACTTTTTTTAAAATCAGAAATTTTAAATAAAACTCTTGTCACTAAAACTTTTTTCAGTTTCAAAATCTTCCCCAAAGTCTTACGGACCACTACAACAACATTAAAAGCTACTGTTAGTGAGGTGTATTTATTATATTACATGAAAATAATCTTTTTTAAATCAATTTTGAAGTTGGTCCAGTATTGAGAGAGAGCACTGCAGCCGAGAGCAGTGAAACATACTGCAGTGTAACCACCATTTACGTCCATTAAAAGTGTTTTGTTTTTGTCACTGACAGGCTCAGATTATATGGTAAGTGTCTGACAACATGATGGAAAGGATCCCTACAGAGATAGACCTTTGTGCTAAAGAGTAAGATCCTTTTTGTTTAACCATAAACAGCCTAAAATTGTCATCACCAAATGCACCAGACTCCATTTAAATAAACAGTAATTTTACTGTCATAAATCACACTTCATTCAAAGTTGACAGAAACAAAATAAAACTCACAAAAGCTGTCTTGGTTTGTCTTTCCACTGTTCCAACAATTACCAACTCTGGTTTGGTTGAAACGAACCCTTAATTCACCCAGTTATGTGTGAAAACATGCTGCCTCTATACATGCTACAATTACTGTTTATTTAAATGGAGTCTGGTGCGGCTGGTAACAGGTATTTCAGGTTAAACAAAAAGGATCTTACTCTCAAACAAAAAGGTCTTTCTCTGTAGGGATCCTTTCCATAATGCTGTCAGACACCTGACCTATAATCTGAGTCTGTCAGTGACAAAAACAAACACTTTCAGTGAACGTAAAAAGACGGTGCACAAACCCAGAGTGGTTACATTGCAGCCTGTTTCAGTGCTGCTCACTTAGTACTAGACCAGTTACACAAATTGTTGTTTGCATCATCACCTGGAGACAAAAACATGAAAATAGCATCCAGGTTGAAAAACACTGACATTACTCTTTAAAGGTAATAATTCCTGGTCATATACTGGTGTCGTTACCTTGTTAGATTAGAGCAAAATTTTCATGTATCTTCCAATACCAAGTACTCAAAGTTTTAAGACTGAGATTCCAGCAATCATTTCCAGATAAACATAAAATCATGCTACAAGATGGAGCTGAGGGAAAGACTGTTCCAACACCAGCAGTAATGACTCATCTGTTCCCAGGCAGACTCATTACAACAGTATCACAGAGATCCCACACTCCTAATCTTTACCCCCCGCACAGCTCCAGCCTCCATCCTGCTGGGACTCTGAGCCCGACTGCAGGCCGAGGCCACCAGGCACATCCACACTGGGTCCTTTATCATCTCTGAACAGCATGAGTCCTTTAAACCTTTAAATACTTTCAAAGGAGGAAGGGAACATGAGCTGCTGGGTGGCAGCTTGATGCCTTTCTCTTGAAAAACTGAGTCAAGCTGCAAAGTCCTGATGGTGGTGACGTTGGTCACGTGACCATGGTGTATTCTGTTTATAGCCTAATGTTAGCTGTTTACTTCTGGTGGTTGAATTTAGGCTTCAAAAGTCATAAATGGCATTCATGTGTGAAGATTATCTTGCTGAGCGTAAACTTTTCTTCGCCACAGAGCTTGTTTTCGGCAAAATCAAAAATCCAATGGAATCATGTCAATGATTCTTGACAGACTTTGCTGCTAGTTATTTGTTTTTACGGACTTTTTTAATCATTTTATTGTGATTGCTTTTATATATTTGTTTCCTTTTAGCCCACTGAATGTGAACTCAAGGAACTCACTGTAAAACAGATTAATATCAGCCAGTTTTCCCTCAATAAACAATGGCTTGGTGATGACTTTGCTCACTTCTGTTTCTCTTCTCGTGAGCTGACCTGAACTGTTTTCATTCACCGATGCGTCCCGACATCGCCAAATTAAGATGCTGAATCGACTGAATAAAAACCTGATGATGGGCAACGGTGCAGCACACACTGACGCTCACTGACAGCTGACTGTCACCGTGGTGTGTCAGGGCCTTTAGAAAGCAGGATAACGTTAGCTAACATTAGCCAACTAAAATCAAATTATCAAAATGTGTTTTACATGTACTACAAGTCAGTGTTTCCTCTGGGATGTTTATTAGATCACAAATAAGACAAGAATTAGCCAGCTTACCCCGCTGCCCCCTCAAATAGAAGTCAGTGCTCAGGCTGTTAGAGGATATTAAGAAAGTCGGGAAAGATCTTAGCTTTAAATTACCTTTTCATCCACTGGTAATAAAAAGTTACATGCAGAACCTTTGAGTCAGACACCAGTTGAGTATTTCATACAGTAAAAGCTTCAAGGCTTTTTTGCTGAAATGAAGGTCCCTTCCCACAGTGGTAGAATCTCTGGGTGTCTTCTGTGTACCTAAACTCTCATCCACAGTGATTTATACTTTCCCTCTGAGCTTCAAGGCAGAACTGAGTGAAAAACAACAAGAGAGGATCTGTGTGGAGGTAATCAGGTGAGGACAGTACTTCAGGGAATAAGTCTGCCCTGGAGGGAGTTGGACACCGATTCAAACTGAAGTCTTACTCAGTTCCTGCATACACTAAACTCATCAAGAGAAGGGGTCCTTTCCAAGATACGTCTTAAAATTTAGAAGGTTTGAGTCAATAAACCTGCACTTTTACATGTGGCTATTTCTTTTGCTACCCCTGTCTTTGTCACAGTTTCCACAAACACTTTAACACTAAGATATCGCTGCAGGTATGAACAGAGACACTAACAGAGCTGAAATAATTCAGTTACCGGAAACCAGGCCTATCTGATATATTTTAATCTGTCCACAGGTGAAGTGAGTCTCACCATCCCCTCAGTCTTATCAGTTTGTTGCTGATCATTGACTGAATCCAGTCTGCAGAGGTTCTGTCTCATCTGACTGTTCATGAGTGAAGCGTCTGTCAGAGCCAACATGATGTCCAGAAGGACTTGGGTTGGGAACCTAATGGTCACTGGCTCAAGCCCCCGTATGGACCGAGTGTGGACTGGCAGCTAGAGAGGTGCCAGTTCGCCTCCGGGCACCCATCTATGGGCAGCCCCCTGACATCTCTGTATTTAATGCATGTGTAGGTCCTGTTTGTGCATGTGTGTGTATTTCAGGCCTGTGTGTGTCTGACAGCAGAGGGGAAAAATGTAATTTCCCCTCAAGGATTAATAAAATAAATCTCCCTCTTCTTCTAATTTTAACACTCAGCCTCGTATCATCAGATTACTGCTTTTCATAAATACAGTTTCACGATCTAACATCCGGAGCACAGCCTGCTGCACAACACAGGAGCCAAACAGCAGCTATGTTACCTCTCCTTCTAATCTAACTAACAAACATGAACACATCTTTTTCAGCACCTCAGCTTGTTGAACTAAACAAACACTCACCAGGGAAAAGAGCTCTGCTGATGTCAGTTTGAGGCCAGTCCGTTAATTAGCTGCTCAGCTGCAGCTCATAGAACAGCGTGTAAACATACCTGCAAATGTCACTCTGGTCGTTTCAGATGCAGGTGTGATCCTCACTCTCTTACACCACAGTCTGCACACGGCTCGGGCACCACAGCAGGTCTGTTTGTCTCTGGTTTCCCTGCAGAGCCTCGGTCTGCCAGCTGCTGTCAATCAAACACAGACACAGCTGGTCTGATGAAAAAGGAGCATTCCGGATATTTCCAACTTTCTCTTTGTTGTAATCATAAAAAAAACAATTAGCAATGCTTTTGAAACCACATTGACATCATATAATAACTTTCTAGCATAGCAACTGTGGCAGCTACGTGTCATCTCAGGTCACATATTGACCAACCTGCACCCTCTCAGTATCCAGAGCTGTCTGCAGTGTGTGCAGCACGCAGAGAGACAGTGGGAGATGAGGACAGAGTATTACAAAGACAGAGAGATGGTGTTTGACTCAGATAAATTGCTCCATCAAAGAGGGCTGGCGCTGAGGTTTAAATTCAAGGACCCAGAGTCGCTTCATTTCACCTCCATCAGCGGAGCTTTATGACGAATCCACTTCAGCTGAAACGGGCAGAGGACAACAGCAACAGACCTCTGCCTCGAGTGACATCACTTATCATTATACTGAACACCTGTGGGAGGAGAGGAGCAGCAGAGCAGGTGTACATCCAGGACACACAACCATTTTATTAACAATAATAATAATAATATGAGCATGTGTGTATGGAAGGGCTCAGACAGGTGTGTGTGGGGGTCACATATTGTAGTTTCTTGAGTGTTTTGGCTGACAAACAGTGGAGGAGACTGTCACAGTAGTCCAGTCTGGAAGTGATGAACATGTGAATCAGAGTCTCTGCAGCTGAGGAGCAGAGGGATGGACGAAGACGGGCGATGTTTCTGAGATGGAAGAAGGCTGTTTTGGTGATGTGTTTGATATGTTGGTCAAAGGAGAGGGTTTGATCAAAGATGACACAGAGGTTACGGACTTGGGGGGAGGTGAGAGCAGTAGAGTCGTCAATGTAGAGAGAGGAGATATGGGTGGATCTGATAGGAAATTTGGGATAGATAATGATGACTTCTGACTTGTCACAGGTAAGTTTGGGGAAGTTTTGATGTTTTGTTCTATCCGTCTTCAGCCTGCTTAGACCGGGTCAGCAATGCAATTTGCACCTTAGTCGGTTGAGGCACACCCTCACAGATTACAAATAAAAACTGGGGGAAAAAAGTTATTTTACTCAAAGACAACTTGGTGAATTGTAATGAGAATTCTGTGCTCCAACCCTGCACATCACAGATGAGTCTCCTTTCGGGAAAAACTCCTGTAGATTCTCCGCTCTTACCAGACTGTCAGGACTTAATGGGAAGATGACTGCTTTGACAGGAAATGTAAGGAGCCATTGTGATTGGCTTGTTACCAGCTTCTACCATACCCATTACCAGTGTCTGATAATAGATTTTTCCACATTCACTTCTTTGTGTCCGTGTTGAACCTGGGCTCATAACGCCCCCGCTGCCCCAGAAATTACAATAAAAAGTTTGCTGCTGCTCCGAACTGAGCGTAGATCTATACAATCAGCACAGTTTCAAGATTAGAGTCACCAATTCAGTATCTGTTCCTTCTGTTCCTGAGATATGATGTTAAAACATGATGATGTCACAGTGAAGCTGACCTTTGACCTTTTGGATATAAAATGTCATCACCTCATTATCCTGTTAGACATTTGTGTGAGGTTTTGTTAGAATTAGTGTATGAATTCTTGAGTTATGGCCAAAAACATGTTTTGTGGGTTCACACTGACCTTCGTTGGAAGCGTCGTCTGTTCCATGCTTGTGCTGCATTTTGCAGGAGTTCTGCAGTGTTTGCTCCGTTGTAACTTTGGTGTCCTGCTCTAGTTTGGAGAACATGAGACAGCAGTCTCCTGTCCTCTGTCAGATAATGTGCTGTTATAGTCATATATGAATCCACTGACCTTGAAGTCGTCACAGGTTAACGCCGCCCTTTCTGCTGTACTCAAAGATTCCTCAGCTTTATGCTTCACTTCTCTGTAGAGCTTGGGTACTGCTGTGTCAGTGAGAAAACCAGGGGGGCAGAGTCACATACCTGGGTTCACGTGTTTTTAGCATGTGACAAAAGCCTTGGTTTTCAACAGCGCTGTATGGATGCAGATCTTTGTGCGTGAAGTAGGTGATGGACTGGGTGGGTGATGGATAGTTTGTCGAGCTAAGTGTTTCCAGTGTTGGTCGATTTTTAGCATTAACTTGGTGTCAGCAGCTAACGCTATCTCTGGACGGTGGAGTGTGAGGTAAGCACTAAAGTTCATAGTATTCCCAGAGTATTTTATTCTCATATGACACACTGCTCCTTTCCTTCTGTGTTAAAAAATCCAAAAAAAGTCCAGACGTTTGATTTAAACACTAACAGCACATTTCTGATTTCTCTGGCCTCCATCTTTGTTTTGATTAACTTCCTGCCAAATGCAGCTGACTGAGACCTCTGGGTAAAAACATCAGCACCATCTAGTGGACAGAAAAAGATACTGATTTTATTATTGTAGTATTAAAAGTTGTATTAAAATGCGTATTAGCAAAATACACAAAGACTGATACTTGGCATCTGTGTATTGATACAATATCGCTACACAAAATATCATGATACTATGCTGTATCGATTTTTCCTCCACCCCTAATAGTTAATAGTTTAATGACACTGTAGCAGCAGTCGCTCTCTGACTTTTTGACACTCCTTCAGAGTGGCAGCCTCAAAGCGATTACAGTCAAAGCTCGCGTCCAGCAGGGAGATGACATCAGTGATTAGGTAATAGTCAGTTAGATTCTCCATTGGTTACGGTGGATTGGACTACATTTACCAAGGGACCCGGCCTGCAGCCTTCTCACAGACTCACTGCGAACACATGAACCCTGGACGTGTTTGGATACACACAAACACAACTTCAAATATACTGTATACAAACACATGATGCACATTAACACACCTCAGACAGAGGGCACACACACACCCAGGTCCATCACTCTCACACACACACACACTAATATTTCACTGTGACGTCTGTGGTAACTGGACACCTGCTCTCTCCTGCTCTGACTGACAGGCAGCAGTCGAGTCCAGATTCGCTCCCAGCTCTTCCTAATTGGATTTGTGAGGCATCCTGCCACAGGCCTCTAATAGCCTCTCGTAAGCCGCCTCGGGCCTGCTGTGGACCACTTCCTCCCCGCTCTGAGAATAAGGGACCTCCTGAAAGGCATTTTTGGCTGCACACCCTGAATCCTTAGAGCTATTAGGCACTTGTAGATTTTGAGGGGTTTTGACAACAATGTCAGAACAACAGAACGTGTGGTGGAGAAAAGGAAACAAAGAGGGGTACAAGGTTGAAGCATTACGACGGGCCGAGCCACTGCCAGCTGATTATGGTTTTAAAATTTGGAATCGTACCTCAGTTGCTCCAGAACATTACTTCAACTGACTTCCTGTACAAGAAAGAGTTTAACTTTCAAACCCACATCAGGAAATCAACCTATTCTGCACTGACCTTGAAAATAATGTGAAGCCCTTCAGAGGCCCAAAACAATCGGCAGAATAAATGTAGGGATTGTACATTTCTGCAAAACATGGATACATTACATTTGTACGTTATTATGCAGCGGATGTGTTTCAATAACAGTGGGGTTAATGTGTGGTTAGGTTTGGACACAAAAACCACTTCATTATGGTGAGGAAAAGATCACATTTTGGCTTAAATCATCCACTTTTCCTGGCACTAACCCGGCAGGAAACGAGCATTGTATTAGCAAAAAAAAATCTTCTACTCGTGGCATTATCTCGGGGGGAAAAGCAGCAGGTCACTGAAAAACAGAAACACAACAAAACTCAGCAGGTTTTGTTGATGTTGGTCTCGAACAGTGGTCTGCAGGTTGGCAGGTGTCGCGCAATCCACCATGGCCTCCACCTGTGAATGGCAAAGTCAGCTCTTTTACTACATCACTTTAGAAACGTTGATATGACACATATGAAACGTACAAATGTAACGAATGGAGGATTTTCAGAAACACACAATTTCAACATTTTTTTCTGTCGACTGATTTTTTTTTTATGTTTGGCTGGTTTGGATAATGTGGCTAACATTTTATTTTGTCTGATGGCAGTGGTTAGCATTTAACATACACACACACACATACACACACATAAATGCAATATCGTATGTACACAAATATAAAACAGAATAACACCAGTAAGAACAATAATAAAACAATTATAAAATACTTCAATATTAAAACCACTGCGAACAAGCAAAGGCCATTAAAAACATGCATGTCTTAAGGTTTGTCTGGTTGGCGAGCATTTGACTGAGAGTGGAGGCTATTCCACAACTTTAGAGCAGCTACTGCAAAGGCACGGTCTCTCCTCACCCACCAGCCTCCATCGTGAGACAGTTAAAGTCACTGTTCTGAAGATCTAAGAGGTCTGGAGTTGGAGTAGGAGCAGAGAAGTTCAGCAGTGTACTGGGGTGTCCGCCCATGTGTGGCTTTAAATAATTTCACAAAGGAAAGTGAGCGTATTTCAAAAAAATAATTCCCACTGCTGCACATCAGGATTTTTTTCATGACATAAACCCAAAACAAAGAAGAAAAGCTTTCATAAAAATGATAAAGATATGTTATAAAAATTAGAGAAAAATCTATTATTGTGAGACAGACGGTCACAGCAGTCGGCATGGAGAGAGAGAAGATGTGAAAAAAGGGGATTTTCACAAGAAAAAAATAGAAAATGAGGCTAAAATGTGTTTTATGTTTGTGTGTGTGTCATCCACTGTGAGATAAAACACACTGTACTCTGAAGAATTCATCAGGTAAAAAGTCCTCACTGCTGTGGCTGAATTATATCAACATTACGTTGTCATTATAACAGAATAAACTTATTTCCGTGTGCTCTAAGGCCCTTAGGATTTTTTCTGATAACAGTTAAATGACCTCCTCACACTGACTGATTTTAACTGAAGTGGCGTGTATCCAGTGTTACAGTGCACCTGCACCACGACAAACCACCAGAGGGCTGCGAAGGGCAAACTATCCACTAACTGTCAAACTACCTCCATGTTTGGACTTTTACTTTGGATTAGAAAAAGGAGACAGTTTATATTAAAATCAGAATAGTTTAAATCCATTCAAGTAGGTCCAAGTCAAGTTTGAAAACTTCATATAAAAGCTTAAAGTTCAGATAAAGTCCTGTGAACACAGCAGTGGTTTTACTGAGTTGGACATTTTCCTTTCAAATCTTTCATAAAATAAAAAGGTCGAGCAGCTTGTTGCTCAGTGTACAGATGAGTAACAGTCTTTAGCACTGCGAAAACAGTACTAAAAGCAGAAATGTGCATATGTGTGTTTTACAGCGAGAACAGTGAGCTGCACTGAGGTCAGTATTAATGTTCTGTAAACATGCCGAACAAGAAGAAAAACATGAAGCTCTTTGTTTTATTACAGTCATTGATTTTCTTATGTGAGTCATCGGCCTAATAACTGAACACACAAGATGTGTTTGCTCCGACTGATTTAGATTTTGATGTTGCAGGATTTCTGGAGGTCCAAACTGATCATGTTTCTACTTTCAGACCTCAAAGTCATTGAGAAGATGAAACTGAGTCTCTTTTCTGACACTTTATTCAGACTTTTTCCTCTAACTTTAAAGTTATTCTATGGATGTAAATAAATAAAACACTGTACATGTAGGCCTCCACCGTCTACATGTGTGCAGTGGTTGTAGGAACTGCACGTTCATCCTTAATTGATGAAGTCTGCCTTCGCCACAGCCTGACAGGAAAGTCTTGTGTTAAATTATCTCTGTAAAGAAACACGAATCAGTCTCCGAATATTACACTGAGCCGGGGAGAGGGCTTATGAGAAATAACTGCCCCTATAGAAAAAAAGAAGACGGACCGGCGGTGAGCTGGTCGATCCATTCCAGAGGAGGAGATGAAGTAGAACATCAGTGTTGAGTGATGAGAATAACAACAGTGGGCAGACAAGTGTAGATCTCTGCTGTGGAACATACGTGACCGCCGACTCCATTTTTCAGCCGGCCGCCGCACAAACGTTTGATCTAGCTCTATTTCTTCATGTCAACAGCTGTGTATGTGTGCGTGCATGTGTGTGTGCGTGTTTGCTTCTCTCTCTCACACACACACACACACACACACACAGAGGCCTGTCCTCCCCCACGTGAGGTTGTGCGGGAAGTAGGGAGGAAGGGGAGGGAAGCTCTTATATTAATGGCTGCGGTTAACCTGAGAGGGTCAAACCCATTGGAGCTGTTGATGGATCTGGTCTGCAGGAGCTTTCTCTCTCTGTATCGTACACACACTTGTACACACATGTGCAGGCCTGGCTGCGTGACCATCAGTCTGTGGTTGTGGAGTCACAGTGTGATGATGAGCGCTGCGCAGAGAGATGAAGTTGACGGAGAGGAGAGGGCAACAGGGACGCAGAGATGGTGGAAAAATACATGACAGATATAAAAGATATCAGAGTTTTAGTTACATGTTTATTAGAGGACGAGGAGGAAGACGTCATGTCACTGCATGAGGTAAACCTCAGTGGGTGGAGCCACAAAACCACTGTTTCAACATGGTGTGCTGGGAAGAAACTAGAAATCACATCGCTCCGCAAAGCAGTCAAGTCACAGTGACAGTTCAAATCATGTCTGTCCAGAGTCAGTTGACAATGCTTCAGATTGGCTCTAGATGTTGCTGCGGAGACGCTACAAAGTCTAAAACATGGACGCTTCACACACAGAAGATCTATACAATCAGAGCAGTTTCAAGATTAGAGTCACCAATTCAGTATCTGACCAAATGCCTCTCCTTCTGTTCCTCAGATATGATGTTAAAACATGATGATGTCACAGTGAAGCTGCCCTTTGACCTTTTGACCGTCATTATTTTATCCTGTGAGACATCTGCATGAGTTATGGCCAAAAACAAGTTTGTGAAGTCACAGTGACCTTTGACCTTTGACCACCAAATTCTAATCAGTTCATTGTTGAGTCCAAGTTTGTGCCAAGTTTAAACAAATTCCCTTAAGTTGTTTTTGAGATATCACGTTCACAAGAATAGCACGGATGGACGTATAACCTGCAGACATAATGCCTTTGACCACAGCTGTCACCTAGAAACAAGATTTACTATTTACTATTATTTAAGTGTAACATCTGGAGATGCTGACTGAAGTCACATGACTAAAGCCCAGTTCAGACTAAGTGTAGTGCCTAGTTCAGTCCTCACAGTGTGCTGGTGACCACCACTGGTGATTTTTAGCAACCTGTTGCTGTTTTTTAAGCAGCTTTTGTGCTACCAAACATGGGTATATTAAGACGTGATAATTTCCTGCCATAATCAAGTAGTTTGTGTGTTAACACAACCACACATTCAGCACAGTGTTGTTAGAGTTTATGAGTTTGATTGAGTTTGTTAAAGTTTATCCTCTAATAGAATAATGCGCAAATGTAACGTACCATGCCAACATTTTATCTAGTGATTGAGTTGGTAATCTAAAAATGTTTTAATGCTTCAAATCATCTCCAAAGTCATTTAGGAAGGCTCCAACAATGTGGGACAAACTGGTCAGTTAGCTTACTGCACCTAAACTGGACATTTGGCTTCACTGATCCAATTTTTAGTTTAGCTTAGTAACGAAATCTATGTAATACTACCCATGTCGTGTACCGACTTAAACACACTCGTTGTTGTTTCTACGTAGGCTTCACCAAAAGGAGGCTGAGAGATTGGCCAAACATAGGTATGTCATTCGTACTGGAAACTTGGATTATCAATTCAATCAATCAATCAATTTTATTTCAAAGCCCAATATCACAAGTCACAATTTGCCTCAGAGGGTTTTACAGCGTACAACATCCCTCTGTCCTTTGGACCCTCACAGGGGATGAGGAAAAACTCCCCCAAAAAAACCCTTTACCGGGGAAAAAATCCAATGGCCAAACACTATATGGAGGCCCATCATGGAGGTGATACAACTCTAAGAGTGTTAGGTATTGAAGTTATCAGTCCTGTTGCCAGGGGTGGGGATAAAATCAAATATCTTTTTTATAATCATTTTCGTAATCTAAAATCTAGTGACTCTTGTTGGTATTATGTGACTGAGTTTTGTTGACTTAAATTCTAATATTCTAATGTTGATTTCCTGGTGTGCACTTCTATGGTTACTTTTATGCTCTCAGCTTGTGAGAGGACCTTTTTTACATTTCCTACTTAGTATGTTTAATACCCCAAAGGCCCAGGCACCTGTGCATACCTGTAGTGAGTGCGACTATAATTACTTTGTGTGTGTCACTACACCCTGAGGAGGAGTTTCTAGAGCATTAAAGTAAAGGTCTTGGGCCCTAAATTTCCACACTGACAGCATGTCAGTGGATGTTGGTCATTTATTGTGGAGTTTGCACGACTAAAATACATTATCAATTCATGTTGGTCCTACAGTATCAACTGATTTAGTGTCCCTGTCTTAAAAAGACGCCAACTTATAGGTTTCTAACATTATCAGTAACTGTTAACATGCAGTCTCTCATTAGGAAATTGTAAATACAAAAATGTGTTAAAAGCTGAGTGAGAACTGCTGACAAAGAGTTTAAAGACGACAACTTTATGCTCACCTACTGCACAGATAGATATTTAAGTTCAGATAAAATTATGCAATATATTATAATATAGTTACGGTGCAGTGAATACACAGTTTGTCGGTGTTAAATAAGACGAAGAAACACCTCACTGCAACACTAGGAAACACATCCAGCACTGTTTCCATGGTCACCTCAGGATCAAAGCCTCCATGTTGTGATGCGCCGCACAGATAATGCACTCGGGTTTGTACTTTTGAATGGCAGTAACCAGGAAGTACCCCGAGGAAACAAACTGGTCTCCAAACCGAAGCATCTGACACAAGTTAGAGTCCTAATTGAATCAAGCCTACCGTTCCTATAGACGGGGTTTCCCTGAGATGCTATCCGCCGCCGACTGTGATCTCAGAGCAAAACAAAAGGATGATGTCAGAGAGGAAAAAGAAGACAAAGAGGAAGATATGCTCCCAATTACATGACAGTGTGACAGATTAAAGAACACATACTGCGTGTTTTAGGAGAGACACGTAGTGTTGGGGCCTCATGGAAACGACTACTACTGATGAATGAAGAGATTAACTGTGTTTAATGAGCTGACCCCACTGTTTCCACTCTACAAAGGTAAGGTCCAACGCTGGACTGAGTTTAAAGGATGAGGTCACTTATGTTGTTTATTTTTCCCTGTTGTCAACAAATCCTGTGTAAAGACCGAGTCGAACAATGAACTGATCTTACTAACAAGTACTGTGTGTGTATCTACAGCCTGATACATCTTCTTCCTCCAAGCCATAGAGCTCCATCTTTGTCCAGGAACTATTAAAAACCATCAGCGAGCCAGGCTGTTGCCAACATATTCCTTCATTATCATGAACACACACTACTGTTTATTTTTAATCAATCCCACTTACACCACGTCGCCATCAAGTTTTGCCAGAGCACCAAATGTCATCATAACGATAATTAAGAGGCTAAAGAAAAGAGAGCAGGTGTGAGTCCATGTGGTGCTTTAAAAACGGATAAATAAAATTTCAACTTGGAACTCGAAAATTCGGACTAGAACAAAACATAAAAGTGTGTGTTAACCACAGACCTTTTTCAGACATCTAACCAATACACATTAAAAGATTGCACTGACTTTGAGATGAGCTAACAGGAAGAGCTAACATGCTAACTCTCAGTTTTAGGGCTCATTCCTGCACCACCCTATGTCAAGCTTTAGCTACACACTCAGTACTTCTTAGTCAGATACATTTATTGTTGGTTTTGTTGCTTCTATGAGGTTTGCTGACGAAAAAAAAGACATTGAATTTTACCACTCGTCCTTTACACACCGTCATGTTTTTAAAAAAAGTGCAGCCATGCTGGAATCAAGTGACATCAATTTATTATATTTCCAACAGATAAATTTACAACACAGTCATATTAAAACCTGCCTCCTCCGCCTGCGTCGTGACCCGTGAGACATGACGGAGGCAGACGACAGAGATTACAGAGCTTTGCTGCAAAGCACACAGACACGTCAGTACGTCAATATAGTTTTGTCTCCATGCTGCTCGTCTTCAGTCCTGAGCTGGAACGAGGGAGGGAGACGAAAGGCGCAGGTAAAGAACGCTTATTCACAGTGCTTAGAAAACGCTGTAGTGGTTCGGGACCCCTCCCTCTGGATCCACACGTCCCCACACTGGGATCAAATCCCACCGGAGCCTGTTTGACTTCTTCTTCCTTCACATCCGTCTCACACTTCTGTCCGTCTCAATAAAGAGGAGACACTGAGGACGCCCTGACCTCCGTTAGGAAACAACAACAAAGAAAAGCTTATTCACATCACAGCTCTCAGCTCCACAGATCACCAATCGTCTGCTCTGAATACGGAGGACTGTAACACAATGCACTGGACATAACCCTGAAAGCCTCAATGATATGAATGTATTGCTTTAGTAAAGCTACATGAAGGTCGAGACCATCTCCAACTTAAAGGGACAGTTCACCCCAAATCAATCAATCAGTCATTCCAGTTTATCTGTCCAGATGGTTTTGGTGTGAGTTGCAGAGTGTTGGAGATATCAGCTGTAGAGACATCTGCCTTCTCTCCAATATACTGGAACTAGATGGCACCCAAAATAAAATACATTGAAAAAACTCAACATCAATGTCTCTTTCCAGAAATCATGACTCAGTTACTCAAGATAATCCACAGACCTTGCTGTGCACAGTTTCATGTAGGAACTACTTTCTATCTACCGAACTAAACCCACCGACTGAATCACTGTGCAGAAGGAAGTGTGCATCTAATGCTAGCTCACCTAGCACGACTGAGCTAGCTAACATTACAGCTCAGCTGAGGAGGAAGCAAATAATGTTTACATCTTGCACTGACACATCACAAGCCTTCCGTTGAGTGTTAATTTCATTAAGGAAAAGTCTGACAAAAAATGTTTGTCGATGACTTTTTTCCATGACAAAGACGAGATGTCAACAAGCTTTAAAACAGACCTCTGATAATAAAAACTGTGACGAAATGTATGATTTGTTTTCATTGATGAGACGAGATGGGACTAAAATGTAAGTGGTCGGCTACCAGACTAGAAGCCCAAAAAAATCTAAATTATTATATGAAACATATTACAGAAACCTTTTAAACTAGGAAGCTGAGAAGGGCCACGCTTGAAATTATTGTCTGATTCTGTATGAGTAGTATGAGCTCAGAGCTCGCTGGCTAACTCCAGTAAATAGTCAGTGCCTGCAAAACCCTCAGTATCAGCTGTTGGTGCGAGTTGTGAGCTGTAAATCAGCAGTAAATCAGCCGTGTGTGTCTGACTACACATAAGATGGTGGAGTTGTAAAATGCATAAGTAGAGTTGGTTAGCTGCAGCGGTGTCTGTTAGCAGCTAGCTCCTCTTTTTAGCAGCTGAACTGCAGCAGAGCAAGCAGTGAGCAGCTGTCGACTTCTCATGTGCTGTTTCCAGTAGGACTCAATTTAAATAAAGTAAAAAACATTTTGACTAAAAGTCAAAGACTTTTTATCAACTAAAACTGGAGTAAAACATTTGCCGTTGCCGTCAACTGAAACTACAAAGGATAAAATGACTAAAACGTGACTAAAACTAAACAGCATTTTTTTCTAACGACCGAGGCTAAATCAAAATAGCTTCTTCGCTAAGCCCCGCCCCTTTGTGGTGGTCTATCTAGCTGTTGGAGCAAGCATGGAGCCCACACTGTAACTAACTGCACTATATCAGGATGTCAAACTGACTCAGCAGCACAAACAGGTTAAAAAGATAAAGACAGAAGCTAAAGCCGAACTACAGGCTACAGATCTCAGTGTAAAGGTGAACCACCACATCACCTGCCAATCGAGACAGAAGACAAGTAAAATAAAGGGACACTGTGCCAGAATTTAACCAGCTGTGTGTGCAGGTCAACGGTGTTTTCCTCCCTGCCTTCAGTAGCTAGCTAGCTAACCCTACACTTTTCAGGGTTTGATTTTGGTTTTGGAACAGACAGAAATGTCTATCTCCTTCCAGCCTCTTCAGGTAAGGAGTATCATTGATACACAACGTGCTACAGGCACAACGTTCAGCTCCAAATCCACAAAACCAGCCTGAATATGAAGGAAATCTGAAATGACTGCATGAGGGTTTATAAAGCACAGCTGTGTTGTTGTCAGACCCTTGTTAAAGCTGGCCGATGCTTGGGTGGGACTCAGTGAAGGGTCAATTAACACTGCTCACGCCCATGAGTAGATGCACACTTCCTTCTGCGCAGTGATTCCGTTGGCGGGTGTAGTTTGGTAAAAAGAAAATAGTTCTTACATGAAACTGCTTACAACAAGGTCTGTGGATTATCTTGAGTAACTGGGTCATGATTTATGGAAAGAGACATTGATGTTGAGTTTTTCAAATGTATTTTTTGGCACTTTGGCAAGCCGGGTGTCATGTTCTCTCCATAATACTGGACAGGAGGCAGGCATCTCTGCGGCTGATATCTCCAACACTCTGCAATTCACACCAAAACTATCTAGACAAATAAACTACTTCACAGAGGATAAATATGTATAGTTGTTTATGAGGTGACCTCTTCCTTTAAGTGTCTTTGACCACATGGTTGTCTGGGTAATGATAGTACCTCCACCCTGCTGTAGTTTTGCCTCAGAGCAGAAACACAGCTGTTTATTAATCTTTGTAACGAGCCTTAACTTTTTGACGTGCAGATTTCAGAAGATGCAGAAATCCTGACACATTTTCCATTTACATGTTATCCAGACTCTATTTTCTTGACTCTGTAGATCAAATTATGTCATAGTTTTATATGATGCAGGTTTAAATAGCAGGTCAGTATCATGGTAAAATTGTCCATGGCTGAATTTCTTTCTTCACAACAACAGGTAAGTGACATCTATGTCTGTAGATGACAAAATAAGACATTGGGTTTGTTTTGAATCTGATTTCAGACTCTTTGGGCGATCGCCACACTTTGTACAAACTGTAAATTCTAAAAAAGATTTTTCCATACATTATCCAGCCTTTCCAGACATGTACAGGAACCCTGATCACATGGCCCACGAGATGTTGGCCGTGTGCTCCTTGGCCTTCATGCGCAGCACGGCTATGCTGGACGAGCGCCTCTCGAACTCGGGCTTGGTCTCGAAGGCGTGGTGACCGTTGGCGGCCGGCGTGAGGAGCGAGTCTGCGCTGAAGAAGTTGTTGAGGGAGACGTGGCCGAACTGGTTCTGCTGGTTGGGGAAGCCCACGTAGCCGTGCTCGGCGGCACCGGCAGCCGAACGTGGGGAGTGGGAGTAGGAAGTGACGCAGGGAGGGGAGCCTCGGGGCAGCATGCAGGAGGAGACCACAGAGCCGCCGGGAGCAGGGCTCGGCCACAGGTTGTTAGGAATCTGTAGGGTGAAAGAAAGATTTAGATACAGGGAGAAGGACTTTAAAGGGACAGTTCAGATCTTTTAAAGTGGGGTTGTATGAGGGGATTATCCATAGTAAGTGTGTTACATACAGTAGATGTCAGTCTGCACGCCTCCAGTTTGGAGAAGCAGGCAAGAGTATGACATGTACGGCTTTGGACGTGGTCAGCAACAAAACATATTTTGACTGCCTTAAAAAATCAACATCAGTTGAAGTGTTTGCTATGTTAAGAGTAATTTCACAGTTTCAACTAACTAACTGATGGAGGCAGCAGTAGACCAGCAGCTCCTGTCTTTTTTCTCAGCAGAGTGAGGGGAGCGACACAACGGCTTCATTTTCCCGTTTGAAATCACTGTCTGACATTAAGGTAAAGCAGTGAAAATACTCTTAGTATAGCATACACCTAAACTGATATTGATTTTTTTAGGTGGCTAAAATATGTCTTGTTACTGACCCCTTCACAGCAGTACATTACTAAGCTTTCATATCAGACTCCAGCCTGCTTCTCCAAAGTGGAGACGTGCTAACTGATTGTAATATACTGACTATGGAGAAGTTCCTCACACAACCCCACTTCAAATATCTTATATATATTGGAGCAAATACTTCAGAATTAATTTTAATACACTGGTACTTTGGCATACACAAAGATTTCGACAACTGAGATGTTTTTGTGACGTTACATATATCAATGGATTCAAACTTTACACACATGTAGTAGGGCTGTCATGATACACCGGCACTGACCATCACTGTGATAATAAACATGAAATATTGATATCATTTTAATTATACATATGTGATAATCAGGGCTGTAAAAATTAATTAAATATTATTGAAATCACATGGTGGCCAAGGTCAATATCCAAAACTCAATGTTTTGATAAAGGTAAAAATGTGTCAAAAGGCACAATTATAAATGAAATACTGTGGTGCTGCAGAGAGTGCTCATCCTACAAATTATATTACAGACATATAGGAATGGGCTTGTTTGGGACAGTCTCAAGTAAAAATCGGATAATTTTTTATCAGTAAATGATTTATTTTTTTGCATTTTGTGGAGCCCTTGTAATAATATCGTGTAAATAATCCAGCTCCTCTAAAATCATTTAACTGATCTACTGTGCACTTGTTTCACTGTATCTTAATGTCAGTGTGGAGGTCTGAGGTAACACCTTTAAAGGCAATTTATATACACAATTAATTTAATTAATTAAATTTAAAACAGTACAAATAATGTTTAAAGCAACAAATAATCTACTTCCAGGCAATATTTAAATAATGTTTTGTGATAAGGAGGGGATATAATTTATGAGGAAATCTAAAAAAAAAACATTGTGTTTGTACAACTTGGAAAAGTGTGTGTTTTTCAGTGTGTGGGGTGGATCTGTGGAACGGGTTAGATGAGGAGTGCACATCTACAGACGTACAGACACAGCATGTTGAGGAGGGATGCAGACGAAGAGCAGTGATGCTGATGAGTTGGTTTATTTATTTATCTCAGTTTTGGGTGTTAAATAAAGTTGAGACTTTATACTAGTATCTAAGATACTGTATATACTTAGTATCTAAGATATACTTAGTATCTAAGATAGTTGTTTATTTATCTATATTAAAGGCTGTAACTTAGTTTGGGATAGTTGTTGACAGTTTCACTTTTAGATGAGACATGAATAGTGGGAAGGGGGGAGGATTATAAGTGTAGACTTCTTCCTGCTCCTTTTCGAGCACGTCTGTTGATATTTTGTTTGTTTTGTTTTTAATTTTTGTTTTGCTGAAGATAAAGTTATTAATTCATTAATTTATTTTTCTGTCCGCTCTTGCTTCGTCTCCTTTGTTTCCTTTTCACTATCGTTTTAGCTTAATTGCTCTTATTGTAGGATTTTGTTCAGTCATGGTTACAGACTCTCTCTCCACCTCTCCTCTTTGTAGTTTGAGTTCAATTCATTCATCAAAAAAAGAAAAGAAACAATAAACACAAGTTAAAGATAAACTGCACATATAGTTGTTTTTTGTTTTTGTTTTTTGTTTGTTTCTTCTAAACCAGATAACCTCATTATAGTGAACTAATTTGGCCACGATCATTATGTTATGAAGATCTGTTATCGTGCTGTATAAACTCCTAACTTAATGACACCTGCATCGTTCCATTTGCTCATGAAGACTTTAAGATGCAGCTAAAAGCCCAGAAAAGTGAGTAAAGTGCACCTTCAGATTTGAGATTATTTAGTCACACAGTAGATGAAGTTTATAAAAACATCCTGCATAAAAATATAGAAATTTATGAATTATAATCTCTACAGAAATACTGCAGATCTAAAAAAAAAAAACACCAGGTAACAGTGCATGTAAAGATGGATTTAAATTTTACACATTATAGTATAAACACTTCACTATTTATGCTGATGAAGAATTATTTATCACATGTTTATACGATTATTTCCTTTCATTACTATTGCAATCATTATAACTACCAATATTATAATGTATTTTTCCTAAACTTTTATGCTGTCACTTTTTTTTGCCCACTCACACACCTCTCTATAAACTCTTATTTAATGCACATTTGAGATGTGTGTGGGTGTGTGTATGTATTGTTCATGTGTATATGTTATGGTACTTGTTTGGGAGAACTAATTAACATGCTAATGGAGAGTCTAAATGGGTGGCCAGAGGGAGGTTTAGCCATGACTACATGTTCCCCAGATACGTATGTGTGTACCATGCTTTGTGTTGCTATACAGTATGTTGTGTATGCTATTTGTCTTAATAAAAATAAACAAAAAATATTTAATAAAAAAACTACAACAAAAAAACAGTGCACTTAATGACACCTGCATCGTGCCATCTGCTGAAGACCATGAGATGTATTAAAATTTCACAAAAGGCTCATTAAGTGCACCTTTTGATCTGCAATGATTTTCTCTCACAGTACAGACGTAGTTTAGACAAACATCCTGCATAAAAATACAGAAATTCAGGCACAAAATCTGAACAGAAACGCTGCTGTAGCTACATATCTTAAAAACAAAGCCCGGGTGTAGCGAGGAGTTTGATCCCTGATAAGCTGAACCTGCAAAGCAGCTGTTAAAATATTAACAGGTTAATTTTTTGAATCGGTGGGCAAAATAAATTTAAACTGTCATTGTCTTACAAGGACAATGACAGTTTTTCAGTTTTATTTGCTTAGGTTTTGAGATATCTGTCTTTAATACACACCTACACACACACACACACACACACACACGCACATACACACACGCTCAGTATTCATTGGAGCTACTTTCTACAGAGGAAACAGCCCCTGTGAACATAGGAGGATTTCAGAGCGTGGGGAGGACACACAGGACACGTCCCCCTCAATATTTAGAATGTGTGCATTCGTCCATCTCACAAAAAAAAAAAATAGAAGTAGGAGAGGACTTTTATTCTGATGAAATGCAAGACATTTACACCATAAATTGCACACAGAAAATGCACAAATTGGTGCTTAAGATTCACCAGAATGCAGGAAATTAAGTGTTTGAAGCCCAAAATTTTCTAGCAGAGGACCCCACACCCCTCAGCTTTTATGTTCCCTCCCAATGTTAAAACAAAATCCACGTCCTCGCCTGTGAAAAGTGTCAACAGCGATGTGTGCGGATTGTCCAGATTAACACAGACACTGTTCGTGGACAGAGATGGGATTCTTTTTTAAAGGGTTAAGCACCAGATAAATTTTCGTGATTTTGAAGTTCACATCTTTTTAAAATTCATCCCAAAAGTGTCACGCAGCTTCTGTTGGCTTTTTCTTCAAGTATCAGAGAACAAAGAGGACAGACAGGATGTATAATCCCATCTGCTCAACATACAGTATACATCACATGACTGATTTTAAAGGCGGGAGCTCCAGCCTACAGAACAGCACATCCGTCTGTCTTTAACACACAACGCCGACTAAACTGACAGCTCCATCACATTCAAATGACTTCATTCACTCTGAGGCGGTTCATTTGGTTTCATTCGCCAAGATTTCAATCAAATTCAGACGACACGCCAGCGTAAGTAAGTAGCATGTGAACAGCATGCAAATTCATTTGTTCCTAATTGTATCTTGTCAAAATGAAGCCACTGACATGTGTCTCTAAAGTTTTCTTCCCCACAGTGTAAGTTCAGAGCTATATATCAAGAAGAATCAAAATAAAAATGTATAATAAATACACCAAAATTAAATTTCAGCATCCTCAGAAAGTTTTAGAATTGCAGAACCATAAATTGAACCAGCAGAACACCTTTTGCCAAAGTATAGCTTACAGAAATTTTGAATAAACACCACAAACCAACAGTAGTATACAGTAAAAATCCACTTCTCTGACAGTCAAATAAACTTCTTTTGGTCGTAGTTTGAGAATCAGCTCTGCCAACATGTTCCTGACAACATGTGCCATGGATCAGCAGGACCTCAGCCTTTGCCCAAAAACAACAAAAACCCCTCGCAGTCAACAAAACAAAACCAAACTCTTTAAAACCCACAAGAATGCAACCCATGTCCACTGTGTTTAGGGAGACAAAAACACCCACTGCCAGCACAGTTCCATGTAGGACGGTCCATTTAATGACAGTAATCTGGATCAGCTGGGAGAGACGGGTATGGCTGGTATCCAGGCGGATCTATCAGAAACATGTGCGGGGAAAATACGAGACAGTCCAACAGAGTTCTGACCTGGTCCTCAGCCAGGGCAGAGACGATTCTGTGACTCTGACTTTTTTTTTTTCACAATGCTGCCTCTTTGAATTCAACACATAAGCTGCTTTCTGTAAACTTCAAATGTCCACACACACACAGCCCTCTGAGGAGCTGCAGGCTTCCATCTGAAGAAAAAACCTGAGCAACACTCGGAGGCCCAATCTCAGTTTCTGATAGAGAAAGGACAAACTGACAGTGTGCGTCTCCTCTCACCTCATCTTCTACCTGACCTTTGTCCAAGCAGCAAGACGAATGTGCAGCGAACGTGAAATCTGATATAAGGCCATTAATTTAGCCGTGACACCTCACAGAGGCTCTAATCAGTGTCCGGCCTCTTATCTGAAGATGGCTTCTATAATAAGTGATTAATAGAGCTGCAATGACATGAACTGATTCAAGCAGATAAAATTCAACAGTTTCCTTTCAATGTTTGGCGAGGACATATGACAGAAAATCTTTAGCATCACACACTTAATTTCCTGCATTACGGTGAATTTTTTTTGCATTGATTTATGGTGTAATTTTCTAATTTTGTCAAGTCCCCTGTGTCTTTTATGTTTTGCTTTTTTAACGATTTGCATTTGCAATTTTTACTTGCACTTGTATTTATTTAGATATTCACCCTCTGTTAGCATTTCATATTTAACCTTCTGTGCTTTTTATACTATATTTTTTTCCAGCATTCCTTATTTAACAGTCTTTACTTTTTACTTTTAAGCACCTTCTACAGAAAAAAATCTGTTTCCTCATCAGTATCTGTTCATATATTTATCTTCAATTGCATCAATATTATCCATAGCAAATATTCATGACTCCTGCACTGCTCTTACACTTTAATTTAATGAGCTTACATTGTAAATTCTGCACTATCAACCACCTAAATCTGCACCACCATCATATCTAACATAGTAACAGCTCTCTGTAGTCGTCACTGCTGTGTGGTTTTATTCTTAAACCTATATTCTCTATCCATATGTGTACCTGTTTTGTTGTATGTGTTGTGAAATAAGCTGCTGGGTGCCTTAGTTTCCCTCGAGATTAATAATCTACCTATATATCTATCTTAAATATTGAGAGGGACATGTCCCCTACTCCCATGCATTCATTTATTTTGACTGAAACACATTAATTCTTTTAAAGGAGAGGACTTACAGAGAAAAGAAGCTGACGGGCCGCTGTGAGCGTTACGCACCAGCGTCCTCTGATTTTAACAAACGCATTCAAACTCCCATCAGAGGTTCATCTGACATCAATAATAAAAACAATAATAGTCATAAAAACAGTGGAAACAACTGGCCTGTGTGTAGCTGTCGGTCCTCGGTAACACTGATAAATCGTAGGTGGCTGCGAAGTGAGTTTTGGCTTGCTGGATCTGCCCGTAGCGCTCTCTTTTCCTCCACTTTGCTCTTCTGTTCTGAAACCAAACCTGATGGGACAAAGACGTGAAAATAAAATAAATTGAGACGAAACAAAATAAATGTGACGAAATATTATTCGTTTAGAAAAAAGTCCAACAAATTCTGGCAAAGTCATTTCTTTAAAAGGAGCTGTAGCAAACTGAAATTAGAATAAATCCTGAAGAGGTCTAGTAAGAAACAAAAAGTGTGTATTCAATCATTTGTTTTAGTTTTAAAGTTTTGTGGTGTTTTTATCTGAGCTCCATTTTACGCAGAGCGGCGCTGCTCCACTTATCGTCTTTCTTTATTTTATGGCCTCTTCTCTCTCCGTCCCTTAAAGTTAACATAATAAGAGCGCGGTGATAAACTGTACCTGCACTCTGGCCTCCGTTAATTCCGTCCTCATGGCCAGCTGTTCCCTCACATAAACATCTGGATAGTGAGTTTTCTGGAAGACTTTCTCCAGCTCCTCCAGCTGCGCGCTGGTGAAGGTCGTCCGGTGTCTCCTCTTCTTGCTGCTGGACACGTTACTGTCGCACTTGTCCCCCATGTCGTCCAAATCCGTTTTCTCCTGCCCGGTTGTCACCGGAGACGCCCGCAGAGTGCAACAACTGTCCATCGACCTCCCGAGATCCGAGTGCAAAGTGTCGTCGTCTGTTTTTGGCACACCGTAACCGGCTGGAACGAGCAAATGATTCATGAATAAATACATAGTTTTACACCTGACATGGCATTACACTGTAACTGTAACTAAAAACATGAAAAATAAATCTGGGCGATACAAACCAGGCTACTTTTGATTAAAAAAAGATCTGTTTTATACTAAATAATCTACGCGGAAAATTTTGCACACACCATCAATGATTTTTCAAATTTGAAACACGGCAAAAACATGAAATAATTCCAAAAGAAAGCACATCTAATGACACTAACTGAACTCCATCAATACAAGACGAGACCCATTTTAGAGGGAAAAAAGTAACCGTGTTAAATGCCCCTCATAACGCCTCACACATGCAGACTAACTCCAGTAAACCTGCACAGAAAGTACAGGAACCAGTTTTTACGCACCGTTCTGGTCTCCGCAGGGAGAGGAGCGGTGCTCGCCGCTCTGCAGCCCGAAGGCCTGCACGCACTTCGGGGAAGACTTGGTGAAGTACTGCGCGCTGTCCAGGCTCTCCATGACTTGATCCATGTAATAATCGCTGGCCTTCATCGCTTGGCTTTTCAACGCAAACTTGTCCTCCATGTACTCCATCATCTTCACCCAGCTCCGCTCGCTTTAATCAAATGTCACCATTAAAAAAAAAAAAGAACGTAATCTCCGTCGCGCACCGATGAGCGGAGCCTCGTAATGCAATAATTCGCCAATGGAGTTAATTTGCTCTGTCTTGAAGGCACAACGTCTTTATAGCCCCAAAGAGAATGAGCTCCTTAAAGAGCTCCCCTCCTCTCCCAATATGAAACAACTCCTCCCCTGCGCAGGCTGAATCCAAACCAAACAGCAGTTTGATTCTGGAGCCACACAACCACTCTGAGAGGAAACAATCAAAACTCACTTTAATTTACAACATGTTGAGACATCTACGATGAGGCGAGCATTTATCAGCAGCAACCGGGATTTAACTTGAGTCTGTGGAGACTGAAGGTCCCTGCTGAGCAGTCCGGATATAATGCTCCAAATTTAGTTTTAGATGCACGAGGGGAAAATATCTTTTTTTTTTTTTTTTTTTTTTACTTATTATTCCATGACCTTTGTGTGAGGCAAAGTGATATGTGGCCCTATAGGCCCTTCCACATTCGTGGTAGCACTGTAGCTGCTGATGTTAAGTTTTATCAATATTTTATTCAGTCAAATGCAACGAAATTTCGATCTTATGTGCACTGTTGAAGGTGTGGATTTAAATGACAATTAAGTCTATCTATCTATCTATCTATCTGTAACACCTTGAATTTCAAATCTATAAGGCGCATACGTTACATTTACAAATCTGCATAAGAAAGCAAAAACATTTTAACGATTTTTAAAAGCTCAAGAAAAGCATGTGCAGCTTACAGAAAACATACCTGGCGCATACTTAAGAAAAAAGGCACCAAATGCGTTTTATTTTATTATTTATCATTATTATTATTATTATTATTATTATTATTATTATTATTATTATTTTGCTAATCCTAAAATTCTCAATTTAATCGTTATCAACTTGTGCACGCACGCTTTAGATTTAAATCGCAGATTTTGATCCAATAATTTTTAAATCCGGACATCCTCACAAACAAGAACAAAAATTTTGCAGGTTACACCAACTGTCAAATGTCCAGATGATTCAAACAGAGATCTTTTTTTTTCATTCATGTCCAGAGCGATTTGAAATATTAATTAAACTCCGAGTTGCTGCGAAAATTTTAGTGAAACTGTTCAGTTTTATTTGGATTCATTTAGTGTGAATTTAATGTCAAAGATGTTCGATAGTTTGACGCATGTATGCACGAAGGAAACGCCGGAAATAATGTCTGTGAGATTCGCGTCACGTGTGTGTGTGTGGGTGGGCGTGTGTGTGTGAGGTGAGGATGATGTGCAATATAGACCTGTGCAATAACTGTGTATAGGACTTTTGTGTAATTACTTTGGGTTGGGCATCTGTGCAACACCTCACTGTAAACTCAACTTATTTTGGAAACAGCTTCACTCAGAATTTTTTTAGTTTCGTACAGTAACATGAAAGTTTTGAGTTCAGCAGACACAAAATAAATGTGTCACATGACCCTTGTCTGACAGGAAGTTTATGTCGGTTTAACATAATTTTATTTATTTATTTTCTTGTTGTTTGAGCTTTTCATTTTGTGTCACATCAACATAAAAACCTTGAGCACACATTCTACAACAATTTTTGTTAAATTTCAATGAACTAAAAAATAAAATGTGGCGAGCTGAGGTTTCTAGATTGCTAGAATAAGACAAAAAGATTAACTCTGAACCAGAAAGTGCTCTTAATTTTACCTCAGCACATCCTTATATGGGTGTATACAACTGAACTCATGGTGCTAAATGTCTTTTACCACAACATTAACTGTGACCCAGCAGAACCACTATGAAATACAGACACATTAATCACTGTGTAATGGGTAATGTCAGTGATTTACAACACATTTAAACGCAGTTTTCTTAAACACAGTGTCTCACGGCATGCTGGGAAACTCCGCCCATTCAGCCCCAACACATCACAGTATGTTAAGTGCACAATGACAGTGTTGTTTATTGGCTGCAAACTAACTAGGTGAAATCAGCTTCATACATTTTAGTTCAATTAACTCAAAACTCAAAAAATTTTGATTTAACATAAAAAAAATTATGTTGAGCTCACAAAGGATGAGTTTTCGTGTCAAGTGAACATTAAGTTTTTATATCATGATGACAATCCGGGACATCTGTGTAAACTTTACATTAAAATATTGTGTCATGGATGGACTGGGGTTTACGGTGCTGACTCTACGGGGCATTGTGCGACACTCTTGGAGTGTATCTGGGGGTGATACTGTAGTTTGATTGTGCATGTGTGTGTGTCTGTGTTGCCTGTGTTCTCTCAGACAAATTTCTCCTAAGGGAGACAATAAATCCTAATCTGATCTAATCTTATCTTCTGTTTGCAAATGTATCAATACGATTTTGTCATGAGCGCAAGGTACCAGGGATAACTTTTTTTTTTCTATTGCAACAAAAGCATAAAGACCAGTGTTTTTTCCTCCATGAACGTTGGATGTGTATTTCTCTGAACTCTGGCAGTTTCTCCTTTTTGAAAATACAGTACGAATAACATTAAATTAGGATTTAATTTGACATTCAGAAGTCCTGTAAAAGAAGTATTGACCTTTTCTTGCTTGGATTAAAGAGCAAACATCCTCATGCAGCAAAGTTCCACTCAGAGGCAGACACACAGTTCTCAACAGGGAGAGCTGCTCTTCTTTTTCTTCTTACTGGAGGAATTATGTTACCACTAACCAAAGCCCATCTCCCACCTCCACCCATGAGCCACACCACCTGCCATGCACACCATGCGTAGCTTTGGTTCGCTCTGGGGTCAGTGGCAGTTACCTGCAGCGTCACGGTGCCACAGGAGAAAAAATAAAAATAAATAGAGGTGCTCTTAAGTAGCGGGGGAGGGGGAGGGGAGGGCTTACTGGGCTTCTAAGATGACCTTGCACACACCGGCTCACGCTGAGGAGAAAATGTGAAAAGTTCACTGTGGTTTTGTTTGGTGGGTCCTCGGCTGCTGCGTGGGCTTGTAAAGTTGGACGGCTCGGTCACCTTCAGGACGATCGGTCAGACTAAATCTTTAAGTGTCACATGAGCCACCTGGAAAGATCTCCACCTTCACTTTTAATAAGAACTTGTACTGCCAGTTTGTTAGAACATCAACAGCACTCATCATGGTCAAAATATGATTGAACTGAACTAATTATCTCTCAGTTCAGTCTTAGTGTGACTGATCACAGTCCAACACAACCAAACCAGAGCCCGGCAGGCCAAAACGTGCCACTTCAGAAGGCAGAAACATGACATCATGATGCCCGGAGCCACCCTCGGGTCTAATTCAATCTATTGAAATGTCTTCAAACTCTGGCTCGCCACGAAACACAAAAACTTTATTTTCCCCAAAAGCACAAATTTTATTGGAGCTTATGAGCGTCTTCTGAGTCGGAGTCTGCACAACATTTGGCTCATAATGTCAGAAAGTGAAAGCAGCGCGTTCGTGCTTTAAAAGTTTGTTTCCATTTTGTTTGTTTGTCTTTTGTTTTCTTCCAGGAGTCGACATTCCTGAGCGCTGACACAGCTCTCAGTCACTTGACTTCAAGTCATCTGGGTTCAAGTCGACATGTTATACAAGTCACCTATGACTGAAACCAGAACGAACGGGGCAGCAGGGTCACTCAGACTGAGCCAAGAAGCTGTGATACGAGATCAAAGTGAATTTTAATAAGAATTAAAACATTAAAAGAAGATTTTTCTCATAAAATAACTTTAACAGTTAAAAACTGCCTGGCAGAATTAATATTAATAGGACATACAGCATCAACTGATCAGATAATCTCATTTTAAATAATCATTTAATGTTTTCTTAATATTTTGCATTTAAAAATACACCACAAATTCAGGTTTAACCTAAAAATAGATAGAAAACTCTGTGACCGCTTGGTTTTGGCTTTGATATCCTTCACTTAAAAGATAAAATTAGTCAAAATAACATTTATAAAGAGATGGGCAAACACATTAAGTAACTAAAACAGTCCAAGACCATAAACATTTGAAGTATAAACAATTCATTTTTTATTTTTTCAAAAAGAAAATGCTGTTTAAATCATTTAAACACCAGATAGAAAAGTCTGGAAGTCTTTTAGCTGCAGATATGAAAGGCCAATAATCTTAACTTTCACTGCGATACACAAACGTAATGTAATTATATGAATAAACAAAAAAAAAAAATACATTTGAAAGTATTAATTATAATAAAAATGTAGATATCATAAAGATTTGTGTGTATGAATATACATTTCTTCTTGATTTCATTATGTATTTTTAAATTCTGCACATTTTATAACATGTATAAAATTTGTGTGAGATACTTTGTGTAGACTTGTGCATGCACATGTCCTACACGTAAATACCAGATGCCATCTTAATTTATGACACATTAAAGTGATTTTGTTTAACCTTAATTAATTTACAAACCTCCAGAGGTCGTTTTCTCAAAGCTGGCTCCCTGTGACATCAGAACCTGCTCGTATACTTTTATGAAAAGACTCTGACCTGTTTTCATCTAGGTGATATTATAAGCCAGCAGTTGTCACTGGGGGAATAAATTAACTTTGACTTTTACCAGGATTCAGCTCAGAAACGTTTCTGCTTGTGTGACTTTATTCCCAATTTCTTTATAAGTTGGTTTCACATTTCCAGGAGAGCTTGCACATTCCTCACAGTTTATATCCATTTCCTATTTCTTTACTTTGGCGACAGGAGCTGGCTAATTGTGTCATGAGGCAGAAATAAATAAGGAACGGTCGTTTTTCTTCATCAACATGTGTTTGTAGGATTTGGAGTTTAAGTTATTTTACATTCTTAAGTGTTTTATAGTGCTGACGCTTAATAAAGTCACACATCTCTGAAAAATTTTACCACTGTAATTTTCTGTTTAAGGGACTTCCCTCTGATCCAAATCACTGTATCAGTGTTTTTATTATTTAAGATTCACTGGGATAATAAATACAATCGCACATTTAAATCAGCTTCACTCCTTCTACAGTACAACCACACCTCAGTCAGTGTGTCGAGCTGCTCGCACACACACATGTCTACTGTATGTCCTGCACTGTGTTTTAGAACCAGAGTACGGTGGCCATTGGGGGTCAAAACACTACATTTCACAAAACACAGCAACGTTTCGAAAATGTAGTGGTTTTTTTTTTTTTATGTCATTTTTTGTAAAATTTTGTGTGTTGTGAAATGCACCTTTTTTTCTGCAGTGTCACTGCATTTTGGGAAATGCTGTTGTGTTTTTATAAAATGTTGTAGTTCTCTTAAATGCTGTGTTTTGTGAAATGCTGGGGTTTTTGTACTTTTTTGAAAGGTCATGTTTTATGAAATGCTGTTGTGTTTGGTGAAATGTTGACCCTCAGGACCACCGTACCAGACGCACTGTCCTCATCACAGTATGTGTCAGTACAGTACCGCCAGTTTTCTTTTTTAAACCTTACATCACACTTCATCATCATGTAAGTCAGACTGTTGTATTTTAGAAATGTTTCTATCCTTCCAGGCAGAAAATTGTTTACAATAATTTACATATAAAAATCAATCACAGTAGAAATTTGCTTGCTGTCAGTCTGCGTTCTGTCAGTTACATTCTGTCTGTATTACTTAGAGTATATGCAATGTTAATATAACATTTACAAAAAATAACACAGACTGGATGTTCACTGTGATTAACTCCACAACTTAAAGAAGTTTTCTGAGTCTGCTGATTTATTTTTAAACAGAAATGAATGGAAACCAGAGGCTGAAATTGTTTACAAAAATCTAAAATTGTACAGCGTGCGTTCAAAACTGGTCAGCAAAAATGATAGTATGCAAAAACTGTAGCTAAAACCTGCAAGCACACTGTTATGGTTCTTTAATGCACTTAAAGAGAGCACTTGGAGAGATTTAGATACCAAACCTCTCTCAGCCAGACTCCATCTGACAACGTTTGCTGACTTGAGGTCAGGCTGGCAGGGCAGACTGAGCTGAGAGGGACATTCTTCATCTTATCTAAATGTGCGGTGAAGCACTCATTTCACCAGGCAATGGATTTTGGATGTCTTAAGTTACATATAATTTACCCATAACCCAAAAATAAACAAATCTAATGAAGACTGCTGGACGAAGGTTTAACAATATCATTTCAGAAGCAGTAGTTGTGGAGCAGAGCTCTGAAAGTCTGAGCTAATCTGAACTTGTGTCAAACAAAACAACACCAGCGACAGCACTTTTCAATGTGCTCTTCTGTCACCTGTCTGTTCATGTTGTATGTGCAATAAAAAATCTGAACTTTCCAGCATCACAGCTGTGGAACGACAGTTTGATGACAGAGAAAACCCCCCTGACGCCCCCCAGAGAGCCCGGAGAATCAGTCTTCGCCTGAAGGAGGACGGCGCTCTTAGGTTTCACAACAGCCCCCGAGTGGGCAGGACCACCACATCTCTGGCATACGCCACTCTCCAAGACAAAAATCCCCCATCAGCTCGCGTACAGTCAAAACACACCCTCCAGACATCTGCGAGTGAAAGATAGGAGGAAAATAAATAGGCAGACGTGCATTTCCTGCCAGGGAGCCACTCTGCAGCTCTGACTATTTGTTTTGACATTCATTAAGTTATCATTTCCAGGCGGCGGAGCAGCGAAGAACCTCCAAACCTGAGGTTCACCGCCTCCGGTAGGGCAGTGTTTGCGGACGGACGCCTTAGCTCTCCAAATTCAAATACACAGACAAGGCCATTATAATCCACGACTGAAAATAAAGAAAACATCGTTCTAATTCTAACACCAATGTTTGTGCTCGGCTCATAAAAGCAGTAATTTCAAGCCCACTGTTGGCGAGCCGGAGCTAAATTTAGCCATATAATGGGGAAATTGCACTTAAAATCTCTGGGCTTATTAAACTTTACTCTTCAGAGAGCACAAGAGAAGTGGAAAAAGCAAGTCTCTTCCCATGGATACAAATTATAATTTCTATATTTGTTTTTGTCAGCACAGAAACAACAGTTCAGCATCCAGAGAAACATGAGTCCACAGGTATTAAAGGTCCTGGTTCTGATTTCCTGCCATCATTTGCATATGAAGCGTGTCATTTTGTACCATGTGTTTTGGTGCTGGTTGGCTGCGATCACGTTCAGGCGGTGATACTCGAGCTGAATCAACAGAATGGAAGTGCCTGAAGATATTTGGGCTGGTCCAGGTCCTATTGGTCTTAATTAATTTTCAGGACAGGGAGCTCGAGTTTTCAGCTGAGGAGAACAGCTGCAGGCGGATTCAGGGCAGGCGATAAAATAGCATTAAAAATAAAAATACAGAGTCGTCTTCAAGGAAGGAAAAAATAAGCTTGTGAGACTGAAATCTAGTGGTTTAAATCTTGAGTCAATACATCTGAGTACATGTGAATACCACAACACAGGCTGTTAGCATTATACAGAGTCCAGAATAAGAATAAATATGATTTCCTGAACTAGATGCACGTATACTTTGAAAATGCTACGTTTTTTGTAGGGATCAGGGAAGGGAAATATTAAACGTGTCTGCCCTTAAGTTGCTCTGCTGTTGGGTTTGGACAGAAAAAAAAAAAAGATGACGTGGTCATGGAAGCGTTTGTGTTTTACTTGTACACTTTGTCCCTCTTCTTGCCCCCTCCCCAGCCGCCACTCAGCTGAACAGGGTTGTCTCGGAAGGAGATGCGCTCCTTTTTGGACGGAGCAGATGTGACTCGCTGAGGAGATGGAACCTCTTCCCCTGGAGACACAAAAGGAAAATGTGTCAATATCTCATAGAAAAATCGAGCACTGTGAAATCAATCCATCAGAGACTCCATCTGTAATTCATGATTTGTGCAATTTAAATGACACATTTGATGTTAAGCACTCATTGCTGTGGTGTTCTCGCTCTGCACTTTGTACTCACACGTCAATTGTGATTTTACTGAGTGATTTTTGCTGTTTTCACAAACACTCTGGGAACACCCTCATAATTCTAGTAAGGCGTGATTTAGGAAAGTTCTCAGAGTTGCTCTGGAAGAGACAGGAACGTTGACCTGAGTGAGGAGGTGGGGTTGATCCTGTTGCTAGGTACAATGCTTTCTTTTAATATATGTGATTGGTTGCCCTAATGTGAGCCTGCAAGGTGTGGACACCCAGTGGAAATGAAATGTACTACGTCACAAAATGAGACTGTGAAAGCTCTGTCATTGTCAGTGTGATCACTCTGCTGATGGAAGGTTGACAGAGGCCAACAGAAGTCATCACTGTTGCTAAAATATCTCAGTGTTGTTATCATTTTCATTTCTGGCCTTTCAGCTTTATGTGTTGGATTGGAAATACGAGTGCATCTCTCAGAGATCAAGCACAAATATACTGTCAATCGGGGCAGAACTGTCGTGCCCGTTCACCTCCATCTTAATGGGGTCTAATCGCCAAGGACTGTTCACATTTTTCATGCTTTCATAGTATTGTGATAGTATCGTATCATGGAGCCTCTGGTAAATCCCACCCCAAATATTAATCGAAGCGTTAGATTGTGTTTGCTAAAAAAATCGTGTGATGTTGGGTAACTACATCTGGAAGCTTCTTTATTGATTTCAAGCGAACAGCGAACACACAGATTGTTGTTTAAACCAAACAAAAAGGAATTTGCAACTTTTGACCTTGAATGAATTCAATTTGGACGTTGGTCTCAGGAGACTCGCGACAACACGATATTAAATCTGACTGTAAAGTTTTAAGTCTGAGCAGGTGAGTTTTGTGTTTGTGTCTCCGACTCCCAGGAGCGCCGTGTGCTGTATCAGAGGCCCTTCCATTTCACCTGGGGATCAGTACAAAGCCTTTCAAACACACAGTACAAAGGCAGAGCTTCTACCAGGCATGATGCATTCCACGTGTAGGGCCCAGGACCGCGGTCTCCACGGCCGCCCCACACAGGGAGCTGAACAGCGGGGAGGCCTCTGGAGGAGGTGGGGGGCCTGGGACGCATCGCAGATACTGACCCGGCTCCAAATATCTGCACAGCTGGCACACTGTATAGAATATCCCTCCACTCACAAGTCATACCTAATCGCACCTCCCCAGTTTTTATTTCACTCATGTCGGCAGTGTTCCTCCTCCTCGTGGTTTGTGTAATGTAGTTTAAAGAGAAACCACCACAGCCTTTTCTGCTTATTCTCAGATATTTCAGCCCAGCTTTAGTGGCTGAATTTACTTTATTAAAGACTTTTGTCCAATTATCTGTTCTAAATCAAACACAGAACACACAAACCTGACGCACATGTTGCCAATTTCAGCGCAGGTTGTGCCGTCATGCTGTTAAACGTACGGAGATAACAAAACGGCCACACATTTGACCCGACCGCTGTGACCAAATAAAGTGTTTTCGATCATTTTGCTCCTATTAGAGTCGAACAGCGGACAAAATTGAGGGAGCAGATATGCAACTTAAGTGGTTTCCTCTGCAAAATATTTTGTGGGCCTGGAAACGCATTTTATGGCGGCGTCCCAGCGAGTGGTGAGTATCACGTTGCAATAGGTTATAGAGTATTTATGTAGTCTTCACTGCGATGGCAAACTAAGTGAACCTTCTCACTTTAAACCTTCACTTTGATGTATGTGTGCTACTTCAGAGGCAAAAGGATAGACAACATTTTGAGAACTTAAGTTTTGTTTTTATAGTTAGTGACTCATGAGGGCGGACTATGAGAAGATTTGTCAAAGACACTGCGTCCCTGTTTTCCTGATTCCCTGATTTCACCCGAGTAACGTATTTCCTCTGATATGATGGTTTGTTCATCATAAGGCACAGAGACCATTAGATGCCTTTTTCCAAGTTTATGAAATATCTAATTGGCTTTTTAAGAAATGCTCCTGCCTTACACACACATTCATATTTCAATTTGCCCCAAACAATTTTGGATAAGTGGTGTTTTCATCAGAGCAGACAAAGAGGCTTTCTTTCTCCCAGACCGAGGACAACAGTCTGCCTGCCCAGCCCGACGACACTCGCTCCTGCTGCTGCTGCACCTCGTGGACATCATTTTGAAATCATCACCGGAATCCAATTTGGCTTCGTTAACGGGGACAGGGCTCTCCTTCACTCGGATTCCTGGGCTTGTTTAATGTGGTCATCTGCCGTCAGCCTGTCAGTAGCATCTTTGTCACTCAAACTCCTGAGCCCTACTTCTCCTGACAGAAGGGCCAGTCATTCTTCACTGAAAGGACTTTTTTTTTCCCTTTTTCTGCCCGTTTCCTGTCAGAGGAGAAATTCACGGCACTCTGTCCCCGGCCCGACCTTACGGCTCCCCTCCCTCCCCTCCCGGCCGGTGGACTCAGCCTGGGCTGAATAAGCAGCTGCCTTTATCCCTGGCTCGGCGCACTCAGGTCTGTGTGACCCGAGACCCGTGGGTGCAAGTGTGTAAACATGGAAACATCTGTACATACATGTGCTTAATGTACAGGTATCTACACACGCATGTGTACACACATATACATGCATTAAATCACAATCTATGATTCCTCAGGTTAAAGTTTGACTTTGGCCCAAATCTCAGCTCAGCGTCATAAATATACATTTACATGTACCAACACAGTCATATATCCAGTACATGTGTCTAGCTGTCCATAATTCAAATCATACAGTGTGGATACATGTAGAGCTGCAACAATTTACCTTTTGAACTGGTCCAACAGTGTCTACACTGGTATTTTTGCTTATTGTGATGTAATTTCCCGGAGTATCTTCGAATGCTTCATATCCCTAAAATCTGTACAACCTGAGCTAAAAGGTTACGCAAGTCAACAAACCATAATAATTGATTAAAGTATTAGAATAGTGTCATTTAAATTAAATAAATAAATAAAAATTGGACATGTTTTTTCATCAGATTTAACAAATCCAAAACACAAAACATTTTGATCCAAAAGATTTCCAAATGTAGAAACATGATCAAAATATGTTTAACACTCACTGACCCAGTATTTAATTTTTGAAATATGCTCAATTTTGTGAGCAGAGTGAAAAGGCGTTGTGATGGATTCATTATTCCTTTCTCTGGCACCACCACGTGTGTTTGCGTGGCTATGTGCCACAGGTAGCTTAGCATAATGACATCATCAGGAACACACAACATGATAACAAAGAAGGCGGAAGCTTCAGCTTTGTACCTATTATGATTTTTTTTTAGATTGAAATACATATAGGATTAAGCTAACAACAATGTCCCGTGGCCATTACAGGGAAAAAACCGCCATAATTATGACAAATTACCACGTTTGCATGGCAGTTAATGTGAGGTAATGTAAGGTCATGTGATGACGGGGAAGATGGAAGACTTGGCTTTCTGCTACAACAAGAATAGATGCTCTCACTATTATGGTTTTTATTTTACATCAATTTAAACAGGATCATGCAAATAATGACCTCCTGCAGCCGTCAACAGGAAGGGTTAGTCGATTAATTGATCAACTATCAACTGACTAAATGAACTGCCAACTAATTCAATAATCAATAAATCGGTTTGAGTCTTTTTTTTTTTAAGAAAAAAATGTAGTTAATATCTTTGTAACAAAGCAAGATGTTTGGGGATGTCGTCTCAGGCTTTGGGAAACACTGATCAGCATTCATCATTATTTTCTGACATTTTATAGACCAAACAATTGATAGATTAATCGACAGTGAAAATAATTGTTATGCAGCCCTAGATGCATGTTTGTGTGTAAAGAATATAATTTAATTTTCAGTGTTCTGAGTGGACACTGATCAGAAATGCCAGATTCGTAAAGTTATCTAACCTTTAATTTAAGTAATAAATGTCTCTGTTATCATTTATTTGGGTTACCAGTTATTGCGAGAGATTCTTAAAAACAGTCAGTGACAGAAACAGTTTAGGAGCAGAGTTGAATTTGATTTTATGTTTTTTCAGATGCTGTTCAGAGTTGAGG
This sequence comes from Cephalopholis sonnerati, assembly GCA_019142605.1. Taxonomy (NCBI): domain Eukaryota; kingdom Metazoa; phylum Chordata; class Actinopteri; order Perciformes; family Serranidae; genus Cephalopholis; species Cephalopholis sonnerati. The sequence goes on along the minus strand of JAGQAX010000005.1, from coordinate 39,286,328 downwards.
GAAAAATACGCAGTAACAGGATGATTTTTGGGTAGAAAGCCGTCTGTGAAGTTCTCAGGACTCACTTGCACGACCCAAAGAGTTTCTGCGAGGATAATTGTTCTCTTTGCGAGGCTGGGCAGCTAAACTGTTGTTGGCCCACAGTCCTCTGGCGTGATGTAGACGTTCTGTGTATCCTGGGTCGGCCTGCACGCACCACACACAGAAACACACAAACACACACACACACACATAAATGAGGCCCAACATGACACGTCTCACGCAAGCAGTCCAGCATTTTGAAAAACATTCAACAAGCAGCGGCTCAGCAGTCTGAACGTATCTAAGAAACAGGAGGAAGGGGGCGGCTCCTCTCGCCAGTGATCGTAACTCAAACTGCTCTATAACGGCACAGGGAGACCTGCAGTTTCCAACTTCAAAGACCACACCAGCATCAGTTTCATTCACGAGTCCGAGCAAACTGCTCCAAAGTGACACTGGGATTTCTGCGAGTACAATGAAGAAATTGCAGCCAGTTGATCCAATTGAAAGTGTCACTGCGGAGCTGAACCTCAGACCAGCCTCCCCCCTGCCTCCTTTAAATGGAAGCTGATGAGACAGGCTCCAGGAGAGGGAACCTACAGCGCGGGACATGACTCTGACTGCTGAATGTAAATACTGCTTCACATACGTGCAGCTGCCCCCCTCCTCAGAAAAGATTTAAATCAAGATTCACTGTCATTCTGTGAAGTGACTAAGCTGCAGGGGGGAGTGTACTCACCACGAGCTGCACTCTGCCTCCGTTCAGAACGTCTGAGCTGATCTCCGGTAAGAAATGCTCACTGATGATAAAGAAAAAACAAAATAAAAGCCAAACATTCGGGTCGTTAGCGCTCCACATATTTCAAATCAATACAGCAGTTTCCTCTTCAGTTATTTGCAATTACGTCTGACATATCATAAAATAAACACAGATGTCATGTATGATAATCTTAACGTTTATTTGTTAGGTAGAAGGAAGCACAGGCCTGCATGCACTCTGCCTCTGTTACACTCTTGATACAGAGGTTAAAGTGAGGTGTCAACCTTTTTAAGATACATTGCCCCTTGGCATTAAAAGAATCGGTCCTCCATGAGCAATTTGATTTTACCACATTAGCAAGAAGCAGCTAATTAAAGGGTCACTTTGGTATTTGTCAACCTGGACCTCATTTTCCCATGTTTCTGTGTTGAAGTGACTGATGGGATTAACATTTTTTTAAAATTGGTCCAGTTTTGAGAGAGAGAGCTGAAGCCAGCAGCTACGAAACAGACTGTGATGTGAGCACTTGGGGCATTTGTGCACCGTCACTTTACGTTCACTAAAAGTGTTTGTTTTTGTCACTGACAGGCTCAGTCTGTCTGTGTGTCTGACAACATTATGTAAAGGATCCCTACAGAGATAGACCTTCATGTTAAAGAGTAAGATCCTTTTTGTTTAACCAAAAACAGCTCCGAAATCACCATCACCATCACCAAACCCACCAAACTCCATTTAAATAAGCAGTCATTTAGTCAGCGTTAAACCACTTCATTCAAAGTCGACAGAAACAAAATAAAACTCACAGAAACCATCTTGGTTTGTCTTTCCGCTGTTCCAACAATCATCAACTCTGGTTAGGTTAACCAGTTAGATGTGAAAACATGCTGCCTCTATACATGCTAGAATTGTTGTTTATTTAAATGGAGTCTGGTGGGTTTGACGATCGTGATTTCTGAGCTTTATCAGAATAAAAAAAAGGATCTTACTCTTTAACACAAAGGTCTGTCTCTGTAGGATCCTTTCCATAATGTTGTCAGACATTAAGAATAAAAATCTGAGCCTGTTAGTCAGGATGTCATTGTCTACATGACATCAGAGAAAATTGATTTATTGTGTCAGACTTTTAAAATAGTTAGTATGTTAATCATACTTACGTGAATTTCTCACAGACGCACTAACACGCCCAGATAATGTGACTCCTGCATGTGTACGGTCAATTGGACCCAAGCTGCCCGATGCGCTCTGAGCATGCTCCACAGTTTCCGCCCTGGGCTTTGACCCGGAAATCCAATAGCATTAAATGCATAACAGAAGAAAAAGCCGGTAACAACATGGAGCAATCTACATCCAGAGCCGTGACTTTTTGGACGGACGAGGAGACACAGTTCATACTGTATCACCTGAAAGAGTTAAATATCTTAAAATACATGGATGGGAGGAAACACGGAATGGTGATTGTTTGGTCTGTGAGAAAAAGGTCCAATACTACCAAGCTGTAAGGGGGCATATCTCCACCTATCGTTGTGGAGTCAGACATACTCCGATCAATAAATGGATTCCCCCACCATGCTTGTATAGTGGGACAAGGACAGTAGTCCAATTAAATGGTCTCATCGAGCTGTAACTGTAGCTCCACTTAACTGAGCATGGAAACGTACTGAGTGGCAAAAACAAACACTTCTAGTTGATGTATACATTGAGGGTGCATACTGCTCAGAGTGGTTACATTACAGCCTGTATCGTGGCTGCCAGCTGCAGCGCTCTCACTAAATCCTGGACCAACTTCAAAAATATTGCTCCCATTCGTCACGTAGACACAAAACCATGAGAAAATATAATCCAGGTTGAAATACTTAAGTCACCCTTCAAGGGGACAGATGTAAGATTGGACATTTGTGATAAAAATAAACCACCACTGTTAAACAGTGATTACCATAAATAAATGAATGTCTCTTTAGACTCAAAAATGTGTTTCACTTATCATGACTTCCCCTGGATGTTTGACCTTCACTGTGCAGAATTAAAAGTGCAGTTTGACACAAGAAATCTGTTTTCAAATTAATTTGCTTGAGTGGAAAAATGCCTGTGTGTTCACCTTCAAACTGATTACTGTGTGTATGAGCATGTGTGACATCACAACTAATGTGGAGGCTAGTCGTGGTCTAATATGCAACTTACACGAGTGTGATGTGGAAACATGATACCATCTCAATACACACACACTAAGGGTGGACTTTTTAATGGACTTCTTATACTTCACTGAAAAGTTCTGTCTTGCAGTTTAACTTTTGAAATGAATACATTTTGCGTATTCATAGATTTTGCATTATATAATGAGGTAATTGTTTTTGTTTTTACTTAAATAAAAAAACAAAAATAGGAAAATTATTATTCCAGGCAGACCAAGAAAACATATCTAAAAAAAGGCTTTAAAATTACACTAATAATGAAAGCAGTTAATGAAAGGATCAGTTTACACAAATTACAAACAGCGTATAAACCTTACTGGCATCTGGCCATCCAAATACACAGTGTGGGCTTTCTTTGCCCAGGTTATGAGATATTGGTCTCTGAGATTTTTGCTGTCTCCCCAATACAATCTAAGCAAATGTGTGAGGCTGATGATGAAAGATATTTCAAAACCTGAACAGATACAAGCAAAGACTATGTTTTTGGTTGGATATTAGCAGGGGTAAATTAGAAAATAAAATTTTCTTTGGTGAAGCGAACCTTTGACAAATAATTTTAGCTACACAACACACCACCAACATCACCTCATGACCACTGTTCAGTGCCTCACCTCTCTGAGTCCCTGTCAGAGTGAGCAGCCTGGTTGTGCAGCCACTGCTGAGCTCGTTCCTGCTTCACTCGCTCCACCTTCTCCGCCTGGTGAAGGCCCGGCTCAGCCTCGCCAACTGCACTCGACAGAAAACATCAAATAAACGTCACAGCTGATATTTTTTTCCACCCACTCCTCTTGTCAGTTACATTCTTGATGATGATGGTGGCTAAGATTAAGTATGCCGCCTAATCAGCGAGCGCTGTGGTGAAGGTGGCATGTTTCTAAATGACAGGAGGCGTAATCGATACTGCAGCGAGGGAGTCGTGTTAACAGATGCTCACCAAAGTACAAGCTTCACAAATAAACAGCTCGTGGGCCTGATCTGTAGCAACGTTTGACATGTTTCACTGTAATTACAGGCCGCCAGGGTTCCCAGCGCCGGGGGAGCTCAGCGGTCAAAGCTCCCAGCGTTTATGTTTGGGCTGAAGGTGGTGTATTTGTTTGGAGGACTCAGGGGCATTACTGTAATACAGTTACAGTTGCTGAAAGATGCAGCGGGAGAAGATCTGCTTTTCTCCAACAATTGTTGGGGCTTGTGGTTTTTTGTAAATTTAATCCAAGCAGTTTGTTAAAGAATTGTGAAAAGCTGCTGATTTACGAGTTCTGCTGAAATCCCATAATAAGGTCGTAATTCAAAGTAAACATTTATGTTGCGCTGACAGTAATGCTGCCGTAGATGGGTGTAAACTGATAATGAATTTTGACAGCCCAATGCTGGAACTAATGATGCATTTATTTAAGCCATTTACTTGCTTTTGCTGGGCTGTAAAAGGGGAGAGAAAAGCTTTACAGTTTTCATGGGTTAATTGAGGAGCCCCACTAAAAATGTCAAGTGATAGATGCTTCCCCCCGGGGCAGCAAAGGCCAGGAAATGGCTACTCACACGTCCCAGAGCTGAAAATACAGAGAGACAGAGAGAAACAGGGCACAGGCTGTCCTGAAAAACACTCAGAGATATATGTTTTTTAAACTGCAACATGCTCATGTACTGCACTACAAGCATTCTACCTTCATATGTCCTACATCATGATAGGATTTTATATCGACCGATCAAAATGGTGACAAGACGAGCACCATAAAAAAAGTTCACATTCCTGTTGCACTCCAGTAGCACGGAGAGACTCTCCTCTCCCTTTTCCCCTCTGGACCCTCCACCAAAGCCCCATCCTGACCCCGTCCAACCTCCTGAATCCCCCTCCAGGACTCCTCCAGGACATCAGGAGGGGGCCTGGAGGAGTCACGCCTGTTAAGAGGGGCTCTTAAGCACATTAAGCCATCTCGTCTCTACTGAGGAGGGGAGAGCTGGGACTTAGTATCAGAGAGTTGGGGAGGAGGAGGAGGAGGAAGAGGGTGGAGGCTTTGGCCCACAGCAAACCAAAGCTGAAGGAGACATACAATGCTGAAACTTTGAAGCTTCCTCCCCTCAAACGTCACCGCAGAAACAAACAACACAGGGTCAGGCAGCAGATCTGGACCAGTGCAGAGCCTAATGAGAAATGAAACGGTGCCATGAGAGAGTTGATGACCCTGTGCTGTTGTGAGGAAGCATCCTGAACAGTTGAAGGCAAAGTAACTGCTGAGATACGGGAACAAGAGGGGGCAAGAAACACAAGCAGTAAGACAATCAAACTGCAAACAATAAAAAATCAAAGAATCTAAAAGTTCATCCAGATTATCCAAACCACTTCATTTGAAAGTAAAACAGAGAATGAGCAACTGTAATGCTGGTCATAATTATCAACTACAGCACGTATGGTGAATCAGTAAGGTAAACCACAAAGTCAGTCTGTAAGAGATATTTATAGGCTTTACGGTCTTAGTATGTTTGAAACAAACTAGTGTGACATTAGGGCTGGGCGATATACTGCTATTATATCCTGATGTGAGACTAGATATTATTCTAGATTTTGGAAAGCGTAATATCGCAAGCATGGCTGTTTAAAATCTATGATACCCATTATGTGAATGGAAGCATTCAGGTGCGTAAAATCATTTCACTAAAATGCCACCAGACTCCACAGGCATGTGGCCAGGGGCGTCGTAGTGGGACTGATAACTCAGGGCACCAGTAGGAGGGGGGCCCTCAACAAGCACGAAGACTAGCGTGTGTTCGAAACCGTGTAAACTTCGAGTCATTGCGTTTTTTTTCCTAATCCTAACCAGTTACTTTACGTTAATAACATACCTGTACATTAAGGACTTAGCGTCATTCGTGGAGCGCTAATTCATAGGATATCATACGAACTGTTCTATGAGGATACGTTGCTTAGAAAAGAAGATGTTAAAATGCTGTGTCATGTTTATAGTCAGCATTCAGAGACTTGACAGACCTGTGTCTTTGCTTGCTACATGAAGTCTTGTACTAAACCAGCCCTAAAGTGTGTGAAACTTGACTTAAGACTCTGACAGACTGGAAACTTTCTCAACTGGATTAAAAATCAGCTAAGCTAAGGCTAATCCTGACCTTGTTTTACATTTGCAAATATGTTTGTTGTATGTTTAACATTAAGTCTATTAATAAAATATAAAAAAAGAAGTAGGACTTGATAAGTATTCACTTCCTCCTACTCCTTTTCACACATGAAATACTTATGTTGTTTACTGAATTTCTGCTGGGTATTCAGGTTATGTTTTCTTAGTTATATTTTTAATGTTCATTTATTTTGCATGTTAAAAATAAAAATATAAAACTAAATCATTGCCTCATGAAAGCCATTCTAAGAGCCCTGTTTTCATGGCATTCGCAGAGTGGAAGAAGAATCAGAACATGTCTGAAATTTGAGGATCCTAACAGTGTTTTTAATTGTGTGTTTGTTCCTGTGAGCGACACAGACTGCTGCCCAACTCTACATAACATCTGCATGTTCCTTTCTTACATATGCCACTGCATCTCAAACATACATACTCTGAGGAGAGAGCTCCGCTGCCTGAGATAAATAGAAGTGCTGAGGTGAAATTGAAGGCATATGAATGCTGGTAAATATTCTGACATGAAGTTATTTTGGATGATGGATGATAAACTGGATGATTGTGTTTCAGTTGGACTTTGTAGATGACTTGAAGTGTGAAATTGAGTTAAGTGCTCAGGAGGTAGGGGTTCCAGGCTGAAATAAAAATATATACCCTCGCGTCCCTCTGACATGAGGACGGATGTTTGGTGGGGTTGGATCGCAGTTTGGATGGAAGACGGAGGTTGGACGGGTGTGTGTGCCTGGGGGGGGTTGAGTGGAAGGCGTTGGTGGAAAGTAAGAGGAGAAAGAAGGAGAAACGCTTGGAGGCAAACAACATCTTCAACATCTGCAGCACTTGATGATACAAAGCATCTAAAAAAAGAGGGGAAGTGTATTTCTGATTTTTTTTTGCCTTTAAAAGAAAATGTCTTGTGGCTCTGCTCCATTCTCTCCCTCTCTATCTCCCTCTCTGGGTATGTAAGCTGATACCCATTTCAAGTGGGTTACTCATGTCCAGCACATCCACACAAAGAGCCCGGATAAAATAAACACGCCGCGTCGGATATCTTGGAAAGAATCTGTCATGGGTTTGGGGCTAATCACCTCCAGAAGGGGCTTGACTCAAAGCCTGAAACGTTAGCCCCTGTCGGGGAGCGCTGGCTGGGCCGGGCTGGGCTGGCTAGTCCCCGGGCACTGGGGATGGATCCGGAGGAGGGGGTGCCTCCCACAGGTCAGGACCAGGGGAGCAAGAGGGGAGGCTGGGCTTGGGCCCGTTTACAGAGACCTGTGACACACCACCTCTGCCATAGCCGCCACCACAGCCTCACGGTCGGCCTGTAAAAAGGCAACAGGAGTCGCCTCCTCCAGAACTGAGCTGGTTAGAGTTACATATTTTACAGGAACGCTCACAGTCGAATCAGAGAACCAACTGAGCACACGGGGCATTACGCAGAGAGGGAAGGGTGATGTTCTAACCAGTGACCTCCGTCACTTTATCAGCTGGTGTAGCTGCTTCACTTCATTGCTCGAAAAAAACAGTCCTGTTTGATGAATTATCAAGACAAGGGTGGAGAGGAGAGATAAGGACACTGGAAAGAAACAGAACTGGAAATATTGTTGTAACGTAATAGGTCATTTGGATGGAACTGGTCCTCGACCGCCAGTTGGCTGAGAGCTTATCCACAGCTTTATTGTGCTCACACACAATTTCAGTGTCAGTAATCACAGTTTTGGGAAAGTTGACACAATACACCTGCAGCTCAGAATCAACACTTGATAACATAATGATGCTGTCATACACACACTCACTTTTTCATGTTACAAATTCATTATCGGACAAAAAGTTATTAGTGGGAAAGAAAATCAACTGCCGTCACCGCCAAATACTAAAGATAAGTTTGTCCATCGATGTCTGACGAAAGTATCTTGTAAGTTTGGCAATCTACTCACTGCTGACAAAAACTAAAAACAAAATTCTTAAGAATCTTTGAAAACATTGAAATAAGTTGTTGCTGGATCTTTGGCTGCACGGCAGTGAATCAGTTCTAAGGAAAACAAGGCGACTCCTTCACAATTATTCAACAAACAAATTACTAAAGAGATCCACCCAAAAGAGATAAAGAGGAACTAAAAACATCCCAAAGTTGAGGTACGATTTGTACCTTTTTTTTAAGCTGTAACATGAAATGACAGGCAAACATGGCGTATTTCTCCACAGCTAATTAAGGAGTATTTCATGCTTATGGCAGCGTTGGACTTGGACCAGAGTCACTTCACTGCCTGTTGGCAAACGCTGCTGCTGCCGCGTCTCCTCTGACTGCTGGATGACCGCGAGCGTCGTGCTCTCTGGATGTGAGGCCTTGACCCCGGTGGGTGGGGGTGGGGGCAGGGTTTGGGGTTCAGAGGAAAGATGGAGACAGGCATGATAAAAGTCCACTTCCCCCTGTGTCCTCCCTCCTGCCCTCCCTCCAGCTCTTCCCTCCCTTTTAAGTCTGGCTGTGGCCGTCACGATGCCAAATCATCTCTCCACCTCGGGGCACGAGGCCACAGCAGGAAAGATGGAGGGAGAAGTTCGCTTCTTCCAGGACTATTAAACTACGTCACACCACAGTCAACCTGTAAAAACTGTTTTATTATCCACAGCAGTAAGAATTAAGTCTTGAGGAAGAAAGAATGTCATCTCTCATAAAAAAAAAAACCTGTTTGGCGATGTAAAAGAACTGAAACAGGCAACTTCAGAAACATACAAGTACACTGTCGTTGTTGTTTGTTTTGTTGTTTTTAAGTGTGGGACCAGTAAAGTAACTTAAACTTTGCTTAATCTGTGGGTGGAACATCCAAAGAGAAATTCAGGTTTCACAGACCTGAGGCTCATTTTTGTAACCGTGCCATTTTGGCAATAATTTCTCTTGCTGACAAAAACAAACCTAGGAAGAGCCTCTACATGGCTATATGCCTTTGTGCAGAATGTGATGATGTCACAGTGAAGCTGACCTTTGACCTTTAGGATATAAAATGTCATCACTACATAAGTTTGTTAGACATTTGTATAAGGTTGTCATAATTAGTCAAAATTGAAAAATTATCTCAAGGCGTTTCGAAGATATTACATTGACAAGAATGGGATGGACCTAAGGTCACAATAACCTTGACCTTGGACCACCAAAGTGTAATCAGTTCATCATTGAGTCCAAGTAGACGTTTGGGTCAAATGAAAAGAAAAGAAATTGCCTCTAGGTATTATAAGATATCGCATTCATTAGCATAGGACAGATGTTAGGTCACAGTGACCTTAACCTTTAACCTTTGACTACCAGCATCTAATCAAGTCAGATTTTAATTCAAGTGAACATTCACACAAAATTAGAAAAAAAATTTCCCAGTTTTAGTTGGGATTTCTTAAGTTAAGATAAGACAGGAGGTCTGAGACAGGACACAGCTACGAGTTTAGGAATAGCTTCTGTAAAAGGAAAACGGGATTTTTTCAGACTGAGACAGAGTTACTACAGGGTTACAGAACATGCAGCAGGTCACAGTTCCTACCTTTTATATAATTCCTGTTGTGTTGTGTCGGCCTGTTTCGTGCCTCCACCGGACCCAGCTGGTAATTGCAGTTTCTGAACATGGCAAGACGGACAGAGGGATCTATGAGAGAGAGAGACAGGGTCAAAGAAGGACAAGGCAGGCCCAAAACCAGAAGCAGAAACCAGGACCTAACTTTCGGAAAATTTTAGAGCAGCGCTCTGGTTTCACTAAGGCAGATGCCATTAGGAGTTAATGCAGACATTGACCTGTGTGTCGGTGGAGAAAGATGACAAGAGCCCTGCTATTGGAATCATGCACTTGCAATTGTGATCAAAGAGCAGTCTCCCTCTAACACGACCGTGGCATGATAATCGTGGCAGGACTACTGTTTCTTGGTGCAGAGCGGAGGTGAGGTCACCTTTCACCACAGCCGCAGTCAACCACTACAATGAATCGGAATGAAAGTCATCACGGGACGACTTGTCGAGAGCTTTCTTGGCAGTCGTTGTTTCCTTTGCAGGCTCTCAAATAAGGCCAAATCAGAGGCGACAGGTCCTGGCTTCTGCTGTCTGTTATGGCTCGTTAACATACACGGGGTGGAAAGGTTCGCCGCTGAAGCACAGCTGAGTGAACAAAGACGAGAATGAAAAGAGGCAAAAATAAGTGTGGATTTTTTTCCCTTTTAGAGAATGGATTTATGTCTGAATAGCAGCTCCTTCCATATAGTGGGGGATATCTGGTGTTAACAGAGGAGTGAGGAGACAGGAAGACACATTAGTTCAGGTGTAGAGGGGTTACTGAACAAAGGAAGCTTTGTGATTTAAGAAGAAAACCACAGGGCTTCTGTAGTTCTTAAAATCCTCATATTTCATACAGCATTCTGTAATAATATATACAAATACTCCTGAAATACTACACACACACACACCAGAAAAAAGACACATAAATGCAAAGAGGTGATTCCGTTATTCAGCCGAACCTCACTGATTTAAATGGGGTGGACAAAATAATAGAAACATGCCGATAAAACACAAATCAACAGCACCATAAACTGCAGCCTCCAAAATTACAGTCATATCAACATTTCTTTCAAACACTGTCAGCGAAAACTGAACATTATTCTTACACCTTCTTAAACATAAAATTCAGGGACATTTCATGCCTGATTTCAGGCACCTTTTTTGTGCACAGATTTGCAATGATCTCAGCCTGTGGACCTTTCTGTGGCTTCCTAGCCCAGTTATATTGGTGTGCAGGTGTCTCCTCTGCCATCCGTTCTTGTTTAAGAAAGCACATTCAATGACCAGTGTGTATTTAGAGTATGTCTATTTTAAAAATCTTCCAGGGCCTTGTCTTTTTTCCTCAACTTCAAAAAATATAGGATTTCAAGGGCCGTTGGGAACCCAGTGCAACCTTCATGGAGGTCAGATTTATTGTAGAAATGTTGTATTTAGTTAGGTATCCTTCAAATCATATGGACTCTTGATGCAGTAAGACTGAGACAGGAAAGCCTGTTGATTCACTTTCGCCTTCTGTATTCACCAGGTGGAGACGCCACTGAGCGTTCTGAGCTGGTTTACACACTGGACTCTTTTAACAAAGACATTTTATCTCCTCTAGGAATGTTTTAATTCTCCTGGGAGACTTTTATGTAGGGGTGGGCGATACGGCCCTAAATAATATCACAATATTTCAGGGTATTTTTGTGATAACAATATTCTTGACAATATGACAAATAAGTAAAAAAAATATCTTATAAGTAATTTAAGAAGATAGTACTGCAACAAATTCAGTGATGTAGTTTTACAGTTTGCCTTCAAATCTTCAGTAAAAACTAAAGAAAAATGATCAATAATTTCTTTAGTTTGTGAACAACACAGTAACTCAGAGTGAGATTCAGATTCTGTATACAATATTAATAGTACAACTAAATCAAATCTACCACTAGTTATACATTTAAACAGCTCCCTAATACAAAAAAAATGTTCCCTGGGATCTATATATGTAAATCAACAGGTGATTTCCTTCTCTTTTCTTTCCACCTGGACCTTTATGCTCTGCCATTTCTCCTCTAACCATCACGCTGTAACAGGCTGTTGTGATACCACAACTATCATACATTCACATATTCAGTTTTTTCATGTAGGTTTACATCACCAAAGGATTATGACAAAATCAGAGAGGAGAGGGAGAGACGCTGTGCTGCTGCCAGAGGAGCCGCTGAATGAGTTCCCTCTGAGTGGTAAGTCACTAAAAGAGTCTGAGAAGTAAAACATTCAGGACACCACGGTTTATTCCACACTACTGAAGCTGCTCCTCTTTTGGAACCACCACAGAGTCGATATTCATTTCACTTTCAGCCATGCTTGTTGTTGCCGTGGGTAACAGTATGACGTCTGTATGTCAACATGTCGAAATATTGCAAGTATCACTAGATGATAAGGCACACCCCCACTTTTAAGCTGTGTTTTAAATCTGCGCCTAACTTGTGTTTTAGTTGTTAATAAATGAATTTATTCTTTAACATGAGTCTGTCTGCATGCTGTTTTAGGTCAGCTCAACTCCCCAGTAGAAGTTACTGGATTTACCTTTAAAGTCACACCTGTGACATATATACCTAACAAACTGACCACTGAGTGTGTAACATTAACTCTTCTGTTGTACACACACTCACCCCTGCGTCTCTTCTGCTTCGCTGGCTTCATCTTCTGAGCTCTCTTGAGCATCAGAAGAGCTGTGTTGCTGTCAGTGAAACCCCTGGGGACAATGAGGACAGAAGATGAGTCACACACAAAATCACATTCAAGAAAATTACAACACACACAAACGATGACAGAGGTCATGCTGTATGATAAAGATGAAGATTTACCATTCTTCCAGAATCTTTTCTGATCTTTCAGAGAGACCGCTGAGCACTGATGCTGAAGCAGGAGATTTGCTTCTGAAATCATAACGAGATTATTCACCTTAAACAGACACAGAAATTTACAAACAAATTTTATGACCACACATATTTACAAATCAGTGAATTCATATAGCACCAATGGAAAAAAGCGGAACTACTGACAATATAAACTTGTAATCAAGACTGTTGCTGACGTCCAGTCTGGTGCAGTGAGGTTTGAGTTTTATGCTTAAAGGCTACATTAAATTTGAAATACGGATGATGTTAATCCAGCCATGACACAAAAATGTTAATAAAAACATAATTTGGACACAATTCACTGTGGTTTTCATCAATTTATATTTAATTTAAACACAACTGTAAAGTTGTTGGTACTACACTGTATTTGTAATTAACATAAGATACCTTCATGAGCAGCTTCACAGTGGTTGTTCAGGAAAAGAAACATGTTTTATTTTTTATTTTTACTTTCTCTGTTAGTGAGTTTTGCTTGTTTACTATTGTCTGTTTAATGTTGTGTTATTCATGCTGTTTAAATGCTTTTACTGCTCTTTAATACAGACTGTTAGGTCACATGCACTGTTGTTCTGCAGCAAATATTATTTCATTCCCTTTGCACACGTATACTGAGAAAACAACAATAATAATGTCACTCTTAATCATTTTAGTAGTGTCAGTATCACATAAATGTCAGAATAATCCAGGGACAGTATATTAAAAGTGAGAATATGAGGCATCCAGGTACAGGGACAGTTTTCCTCCCTCAGTCCAAAGGTATGCAGGTTAGGTTAACTAAAGACTGCCCATAGATGGTTATGTGAGTGTGAGTAGTTGCATATGGTAAAGGGACAGTTCACCCCAAAATCTGTGCTGTTTTAAGCTGTAGAGATGTCTGCCTTCTCTCCAATATAATGGAACTAGATGACACTCGGCTTGTGGTGCTCAAAGCGCCGAAAAAATACATTTGAAAAACTCACCATCAGTGTCTCTTTCCAGAAATCATAGTCTGGTTACTCAAGATAATCCACACACCTTGTTGTAAGCAGTTTCATGTAGGAACTATTTTCTCTCTACCAAACTACAGCTGGCATTACAACTCAGCAGAGGAGGACGCCATTAATGTTTATATCTCACGCTATCACAAACATGAGCATCTCCTCCATGAGTACATGCACGCTTTCTTCTGTGTGGTGATTCAGTCGGTGGGTGTAGTTTGCAAGAAAGAAAATAGTTCCTACATGAAACTGCTCACAACAAGGTCTGTGAATTATCTTTAGGAACTGTGTCATGATTTCAGAAATGAGACATTGATGTTGGCTTTTTTTAACGTGTTTATTTGGCACTTTGGGCTCCCTGAAGCGGAGTGCCATCTAATGAAGCTCTGGTGAAAGTTCAGTCAAGAAGACTATAATTTTGCATGCCAGGTCTTTAGAATATTTCTCATAACATCTACCATCACTCCTTGCACACATGCTCACTCATTTCTTTCTTTTTTTTTCTAATTTTTTAGGGCTTTTTTGGCCTTTGGTCGATTGGACAAAGTCACAGCAACACACCTTCTCTGTTACCGATCATCTTGCTGATTCTTGTTTTAAATATGGATCTCTTTCTGCTCATAGATCTTTCATGCTGCAGTTGTGCGCACCCTCCACCTCCCCGGTAACACCCAGTCTTTGCAGATTCATCAGCCTCATCAGCCTCATCATCCTTCAGTCTCAGAGTCACATCTACAGTCTATTCACCAGCTTGATGTGACTCTGTGTATCTACTGTGCACAGACTCAGACAGCCAATAATGAAGCTGTTTTGTTCTACCTGTTGGAGCTCTCCGGAGAAACTCTTCGCTCTGCAGAATCCACCTGTTCTCCAGACACCCAGGCCTGCATTGGCCTCCATACGGCCGGTGGTGGGAGGATGTACTGGGAGGGTTCAGGAAAGTGCACGGGTGGCTGAAACACATACATGAGTCAGTAAGCAATCATTAATTGCTCTTTTCACTGTATTTGAGTAGATTTTAATTGATTTTTAGACAAACGTGCGCAGCAGCCAAAATATATAAATATATGAGATTCTAACATGAAATTCATAATGTTTTCAATTCACTGTAGCGTTTCAGAGTTTAAACTCTGTCTAGACAACATACAGTCCGCAGTTTATTTTGAATATATGACAAAATGAATTATAATGTATACAAGAATGTCCACAAACATTAAACTCATGTGTGTGTTTTCTTTTGAGATATTTGGCCGACACAGTTTTAACACTGGAGGAATGCTCATCTGTAAGTCAAACTAACAGCTTAATAACTCTCCAGATCCCATTTTCTCTTTGTGGAAGCGCTAAATTGTTCATCCCTCCCTTTGATGTGTACCTCAGTGTCAACACATCGCGGCCCGGCCACGACAGCAGCTGCACTGCATCAGCTGGCCTAAACCGGCCACCATGATGTACAGCGCTGAGCACGCTCCAAAGTAAAGATCCAACAAGAGGTAAATGAAGAGGAAAAAAACAGAACGACAGTCCGCCAGCGTGAAAAATGACATCTGCTTGTGTGGAGCAACCCTAAGCCCTCCAGGAAATAATCTTGTTTTTCAAGAGAGTAAATTTAAAGATCAATCAGGGAGGGTGAGACAAATCCTGGAGGGGGCGATGACCAAGATGAGAAGAGGACAGAGCAAGAAAATAATTCTTCTGTTGACATCACACAGCGGCTGGTAATTCCCGAAATTCACTGGCTGCTTTCACGATAATACCAGCCCACCAGGTTTTAAAGGAATAGTTCAGATTTTTTGAAGCGGGGTCGTATAAGGTATTTATCCTTAGTCAGAGTATTACCTACAGTAAATGTATATTAGAGCACCCCCAGTTTGAAGAAAGGGCAGGAGTACCAAAACAGGGGCTAAACAATGTTTTACTGTGGATCAGAGTCAGCAGCAAAATGTGTTTTAGCCACCTACAAAAAATATTAATATCAGTTTAAGTGTACGCTATATTGAGAGTATTTTTACTGTTTTACCTTTCCATCCAACAGCCCAATCTTACAGGAAAGCTGTTAACGGCTTCAGCTCCACATCTATGCTCTCTCCAGAGCCGCCAGACTCCACTGAGGAAAACAGTAATTTTGGTTCACTGAACACAGGAACTGCTGGTCTACTGCTGCCTCCATCAGTCAGTTAGTTTGTGTTGTGTGACTTTGGTGGTCCGCCAGTGCATATGTTGGTATTGTTGCTTATTGTGATGTCATTTTATTAGAGTTATTTTCAAATGCCTTATATCCCTAAAATCTGTACAACCTCAGCTAAAAGGTTCTGTTATATGTTATGGTTATAAACCATAATAGTTGATAAAAAGTACTGAAATTATGTCATAAATTCAAAAAGTACAAAGATCAAACATGTTTTCACATCAAATTTGAAAAAACAAACACACAAAATATTTTCAATTCAAATGATTTCTAAATGTAGAAATATGATCAAAATATTTGTTAACACACCATGAATTATATGAACTATGTTCATTTTTTAATGTTTGAGATGTGCTGATTTTTATGAGCAGAGTGCAAAGCAGTTTTGATAGATTCTAGGTGGGTCTAAAAGTTTGCATCGACTTGCAGCAGCTGCTCCTCCCATCCATTGATCTGATCTGATTGGATTGACTGATCAATTATCCACCATGTGAGTCACAAACTGCTGCCAAGGAAAAAATAAACTCCCAGATGGCTCCATCTGTGCTGCATTCACAGGCTCACATAAACCTCCAATTTTTGAGATGGAACACAGATAGATACAAAGGGACACACAGGCATTTAAAAGTTGTCGTCCCGCTGCCCCATCATCAGCTGCGACCATACATACACCCTAATTCTGTGGGAATCACTGCTAAAATATATTATTGCTGACCCCACTCACAACAGGACATTGCTGAGCTTCTATGTGAGTAGTTCTGCCTGCTTCTCTACACTGGGAGCACACAGACTGACATCTGCTGGAGGTAATATACTGATTATGGATAAGTAGTTCATACAACTCCACTTTAAAGAATCCGAACTATCCCTTTAAGAATATCAGAGTTTGTCCCAGTACAGTTGCTTTACCTTTAAAGAAAGCGGCTGCTCTGACACAGGGTAACGTCTGGGAGGGGAGTCCTCAGAAGGCGATAGCGTCCACTGTTTCTCCAGCGCTGCCTTTTTGAAAATAAAAATTAATCTTAAAATATATTTATTTCTGGAAGCAACAGGTGAAGGACAACAAAGACAAGTATCTTCAAAACAAACATATATAACATTATAGCATATATAGTATAACACAGTGAAGGGTGTCTGTGTTTGTGTGTGAGTGTGAGTGTACATGCCTGTGTTAGTGCCTGCGTGCCACTGTGTGTCCTTGTATGTTTCTCTACTTTTGTGTATTTCTAAATGTGTGTGTGCATGTTTCTGTGTCTATTTTAGCAGGTTTGCATGTGTGTGAATGGAGTAAATGTTGGGTATGCATTTATTCATTTTCATTTCGTCCTCTCTGCAGCTTTGTGTGTCTGTTTGGGCGTGGTGAGGAAAGAAATCACTGAACCATGAACGTGAGGAACCCATGAACTCATGTGCATACCTCATCAAAGACAAATTTATCCACGTCCACCTCCTCAAAGGTGTCGTCCTCTCCCGAGTCGGGGCATGTGACAGCAGCCAGAGCAGATGCGAGCCTCCTCCTCAGAGTGAAGCCCCTCCAAAACGCCTGGAGGTACCCAAAGAAGAAACGGTAGAAAAGCCTCCATGAATCACGAGGCAAACGTAAATATTGTGCGTTATCCCATTAGAGAGATAAAACATGTTAACCTCTCTTTTAATTGCTGAGTGTTCTGCTGTCTGAACTCTGCGTGACTCCGGGCTGCTCCGAGACAAATGGAGCTCCAGTGCGCCTCTAAATCCTCCAATTCCCAGCGGGCTGCGGGGGGCACACTTCACTACAAGTTGAGCCGAGCAGGAATCCTACAACTCTTACTACCGCACTTCTCTGGAATCTGATTAATCACTCATGTACCCCCCCAAACACACACACACACACACACACACACACTCACACTCACACACACACACACACACACTATTCTACTACATCACCACCCCCACCTTCTCCCTTAGAGAGCCCTAAAGGACTCATCAAACATTTTTTGTGTTGAGAAGGGATTTGGGAGAAGTGTTGAGTAGCATGTTTTTCAGAACAGCAGCTTATATTCAGAGGATTAGCCCAATAAGCCTCCGCAGCACGTTTGAGGCCTGAAGATGGATGTTCAGGGCTGAAAATGGATATTTGCAGATACTCAATATGTGATGGTGATTTCAGTCTTCAGCCACAATATCAGAAAATTCTAGGTGCAGCAGTAAGGTCCTTAATCACACATCAACAGATTAACAGGCAGTATCTCGTCTGTGTTGTCCAAATTTTTGAATCTAGCAGGCCCACTTACAGACTGACCAGATTGGTTTTATGTAAATTAGTGCTAAAACACTGATGAGATTGACGGGCAATATATCGTCAACACATTTTTCTTTCCAATTGATAACTCATACAAGCAGCTGAAATGAATTTCCTCTTTGGGGTGACTGGGCTCTGCCTTAGAGATAGGGTAAGCAGTTCAGACATCAGGAGGGAATTCAGAGTAGAGCCGCTGCTCCTTCCCATTGAAAGTGGTCAGTTGAGGTGATTGGGCATTTGATTAAGATGCTCCCTAGTCGCCTCCCATTAAAGGTGTTCCAGGCACATCCAACTAGTAGGAGGCCCCGGGGCAGACCCAGAACACACTGGAGGGATTACATATCTCATCTGGTCTGGGAACACCTTAAGGGTCCTCTAGGAGGAGCTAGAAGGTATCGCCCAGGAGAGGGACGTCTGGGGTGCTTTGCTTGGCCTGCTGCCCCCGTGACCCGGCCTCGGATAAGCGGATGAAAATGGATGAATAGATGGATAAATCACTTCACACATTTAACATACACATACAGTTTCTTTAAGGGGAATTAAGCCCTAACTTAAGCCTTAACTGGACGCCATCCGATCAAACGTCACACTGTTTCATTGTTTCCAAATGACGAGGTCCTAACCTGCTGCGTCAGTGAAAAGGCCAAACCTGGCTACAATGATGGTGCAGAGATGCAGAGAGTCCAGATTAGGAAGACTCGAAAACACTGAGCAACCAGAGCAGACTGGGTTTTTTTGGGAGGAGGGCTTTAAGAGAAAGCTGCTAAAAGCGAGTGTTTTAGACAGAGAATGAATACGGTGTTCCAGCACAGAAACTACGAGGCAAATAAAGCAATCATTTCAACAATAAAGCCTGTTAACATGTGAAAGTGGGAACCTAAAACACAAGTGTTATGGGTAAAAGATGGCTGCGCCCTTTTTCTTTGCTGGTTTCCTGTCTTTCTTTTCTTTGTGCCTCTTCAGGTGCCACCCTCCCCGCCTCCTCAGGGTCCAGAGAGGGTTGGACACACTTGTGATCTGATCATCCATTATAAAGTTGGGGGTTAAATACCTGATGAAGTGAATGGTCGGGGCCAGAGGGCCAGCGTAGCAGCGTGGGTGTTGTGTATTAGATTGCAGAGTTGTTGTCTTAATTTTAGTCCTTTAATTGCTAATTATTAATCTTTTATCATTTTCTTTACTTCTGCCAAAAGTAGTTTTTGTTAATATTTTATAAATAAATCCACAACTTTTGTATACACCCATCTCCACTTGCCTTTTTTTCTTTTTCTCCAGTTTCATTTTTATTGTTACTTCCCTCATCCCCTGAGCCTGATCGGGGAACGAAACAACAAGTAAGAAACTAAAAATGTGCAATATAAAGAACCTTTAATTATGGCCTGACTCGCAGTTGTTGGTCTTTACCTCCTGTACAGTAAGTCAAACAAGAACGTCTGACAAAACTCCAATAGTTTTACCTGGATGACAGTTGCTGCGTAATCCTTGCCAACGACGCTCCCGTTAATATAGGAAGGTCCTGACTCTGGCTTTCCTCCATCTCCTCCTCTTCCTCCTCCCTTCTCAGCTGTGGAAGAGCTGCTGGAGTTCCCACATTTCTGTCTATATTTCCTCCACAGCTGCTGAATCACCACTGCTGCCGTGCTGCTCCAGAAACACACACACACACATACACAAAGTGAGGGATATACTACACATGATGTCATAGCACCTTCATCTTTCAAAACATGAATTTATTTGTGAGCAGACATCTGGAGAGCAGGACTCTGGAGAGTTTCAGCCTGTCCAGAGCCACCCCTCATATCAAAGATCTATCGTCCTCCCAAAGATAGTGCGGTGTTAATGATGAAGCTGCGTGTTAAAATGAGTAAGATGTTCAACATCTTCGGCTGTAAATCACACGGAGGAGGCTCCAATGATGACAAATGCTCCGCAGCAGAAACTAATAAAATTCTGCGCGGCTATAAAAAGACTGGTATAAAAGAAAGGGTGTTTTCTTTAAGTCAGCAGCGTCCACGTGTGGAGCAGGAAAGAATTTGGAGGATTTCATTACAAACATCAGCTGATGTCTTGTTGACAGTGTGATGTCGGTTGGTATCGATGTGCAGAAGCAGACACTACTGACTTAGAACATTTGGTGAATTACTTTTGGAGGTCGAGGTCTTGATGGTTTGACTCAGGTGCCATGTCAGGATTGGAGGAGGTAACAGTCATTTCACCATATTCATGGGCAAATCTCTGGTCCTCAGCCAGCTGCAACGCCTCGGTGAAGTGTCGGCAGGAAGCCTTAAAAGCATCCAGGGAGGATGAGGCATCACTGTGAACACACAAAAACACTTACTTTGGTAACACTGAAGATCCTGTGACAAACACCCACCCTCTTACACACTTTATAGTTGCTGTCTGTCTTACTGTAGCTCCAGTCCCCACGATTTAAAAACACACCTACTCAGTGGAACTATGCAGTGATTCATGACGACTGGATGCTCCGTCCATTTGAATCAGGAAAGCTGACAACTCAATGGCAGCACTGATTAAATGTTATAAGTCAGCTTGGGCAATATCAAGGTATTACAGCAGCAAATCTAAAACATATTCTCTCAAGTATTCCCAATTCGTCTCTCAAGTACTCCCAACTCGTCTCGTATCACCTCTCAGTTTAGTGGGCTTTTTTTCTATGTCAGTAAAACACCTCATATTTGCGTTTATGTCCTTACGCAACAAAAGCAGGTGGTTAGGGTTAGAAAAAACATCATCATCATGGTTTGGGCTCTACACTCATATGAGAAGTGAACAACAGGCTCCTCAATGAAAGTCCAGGATTTGATAGACCCATTCACCTCCCCTCCAGCCTGCCATATAGGGACTTTCCAGCTTTTGACAGGTGCTGTCCTGCTGTGTCACTGACACCGCCCGAAAGCGTATCATACAGCGGCAGCGGCAGCGAATCATAATAATAATAATCACACCACCAAAGAGATCATTACACTGCAAACTGATGCTGCCTGTCAGCATATCATGCCACGACGAAAGGTGGCTTTTGGCGTCAGTGTCTGACGCTGAAATCACTGACAAAGCGGCTGTATTTGATGACTTTTAAATGAGAATAGGCTGGTAGTTACATCCTGCATGAGGTGGATTCTGTACAGTTCAGATTTAATCACCTTACCTACGATGCGAAGACTTTTTTACTTTCTAAATTTCCACTTTTTAAAGAACATTATAGCTCATCCACAGCAGATGTATCTTTGCATACCAGACTCTAATATTTGTTTTTAACTGTATAAAATAAGATTAATTCAGTATTCTTCATTTATGGAGAAGTTCAATCACTTCTTTTGCACAGAAAAAAAAGACTTGAATTAATGGAATATCAGATTTAGCTGACATTAATTCTTATTTTTGACCAGTTTGTCAGAGGTAAGGTGAATTAACAGTGTGTGTGTGTGTGTGTGTGTGTGTGTGTGTGTGTGTGTGTGTGTGTGTGTGTGTGTCCTAACACCATATAATGTCTCTTTCATTGAGGGGATAAAGTGACTACAAAGCCACCTCAATGGAGACTTAATGAATCTATTAGCAGGGCCTGGCTCTGCTCCCCTCCCCCTCCCCCTCCCCGTCCTCGACCCTGAGGGGGCAGAGACGCTTCAGTCCCCCACCAGTCTGCACGGCCACTAGCCTTAGGTAGTACAGCTTCTCCTCTACAAAGACCTAGCTCTTCGCTCTCAGCGGGACGAGAGAGAGTGGCGTCGGGAGGTCCAAAAGATTGTGACCCCACTGACCCCCTCACCCCGTACCTGCTGGTTCACTCCAGGGTCACCGTCAACATGTAGACCACTGATGTAAGAGAGCAAGAAGGATTAAAAAATGTTTTACACCCCTAAAGCTGCAATATTAAATGTTTTCCACAGATAAATACTAACTACAAGACACACAGACTTCACCTAAGTCCCCATGTCCCCATTTTCAGTTATCTTTCAGGACATTTGGGGACTTTACCGAGGCTGTATCTTTGGATTCTCCTAGCAGAGCTGATAGCTGCAATAAGGTCAAGACAAAGCCTGTGCCAAAGTATAATAAATCTAGTGTGTCATTTATCTGCTTGTACACCAGTGGCTACACAAATCCAGTTTACATCAACCTAAGGAAAACACCAGGTCGCCAAGGTGACTAAAAATGATATACACATTATATTACACATCCTACATGTGTTTGAAAGAGATCTCTTGGACAAGAGGACCAATTTTAACCACCATAACTATATATGATCTCTAGCGTACAGAAGTATTTGTTTTTCCTATGCCCTAATCACACAGAAAGCGTTTTAGCAGCTAGAGGCCACTTTTTGTAGTAGTTCTTAACGAGAATAAAGCTTTTTGCTCGTTGTTTTTGCATTGCGACGCGCCTTGTGTTTCTGCGATCTAGGCGTTTTTGCCGGAGTGCACTGAACTCCCTGAGTTGAGAAAATTTTGACACCCCACGTCTCTGCTTTTTTCCCTATTGTCCAATCAGATGATTGGAGAGGCGGGCCTTCCGTTGTCACAACAACGTTTACAGTTGGTAAACAATGGAGGAGAAACTGGTGGTAGCGGCTGCTGGATACCCAGAGCTATACGACTTCACAAACTGCAGTTACCGCCATCTCAATAGAAAACAGCAGGCGTGGAAGCATATAAGTGCAGTACTTGAAATGGCCATCATGGGGGAGAAGCTCCTGGACCAACTGGTGGTACTCCCCATGGTCCACTCTCTTTTTTAGGGTCTCATGTACCCACACAGATCTTCATTTATCTGCTGTCAGCCTCTCACCCTCAACCAGAGCTACACACAGTTCCCTCTGCCTCAACATGTCAGGAACTACACACTGATTACTGTCAGATAAATACAGTAAATGATAGATTGATTACGCAGGAAGGTTAGGGTACAGAGTTGATTGGGTTTTAAAAAGGCAGTGTGGTGCGCCTGCGTTTTGCAACCTGCAAAACGCTTTATGTGTGAGCAGGGCCTTTTACTAAGAGACCACTATTAAGAGAAAGAGATTTTAGTTGTTAAGCAAAATCCATAAAAAGTACACCTCAGATATAAAATAGAGGCATTTTGTAGGGAACAGAGGATTCAGCCTCCACTCTGCACCCTGTCGAGAATTGTTGTGAAACTATACCCCTGATAAACCCCAGGGTTTCCCACCTTACAGTCACCAGTGGAGCGGCGTGTGGCACTCCCCTCACCTCCTCTAAACCTCAGTCAGACACAAGGTCAGGCCAGGGGTTAAATGGCTGTGTTGGTCCCTGCAAAGCTGGCAGAATAGCTCATTGTCCAGAGGCCGGGGGGGTAGAGGGCACACAGTGAGGGGTGAAGCAAAGAGAGCGCCACGCTACCCCCCAAGCCATAGGAGTCCTCGGCGTGACCCGCGCGGGTAGCCGCAGCCACGTTTCATCTTTTGTGCTGTGTAATTTGGAAGGGTCATGAAGATAAGCAGAAAGCTGACCACTGTTTTAAGTGTTGGTGGTCCGTCTCGCAGAGGAGCGTCGATGTGAGCAGAGGCCAGTGACATCGAAGGACTTGTGAAAATAGATGGACGTTGTCTTTAGGCTCACTACGCCCCAAGTATCAGACATAACAAGAGGATAGATGACATTCCTTCTGCTTCATGTCTGTCTGTCTGTCAGGCTGATCAGCTCGAGAAAAAACAAGTAACACGACCTCTTGTAAAGAGGTTTGCAGCCATTTATATCATCTTATTCTGTTCAATTTGACTCTGGTTTGCCATTTTATTTCATTTTTCTTTTTAAGTGTGTTATAATCCCTTTTGGGTGTCACCTCTCGCCTGCATGTCTCATTGCTTCTTCTTTTCTTTTGACTTAACTTGTAGAAACAATTTCCGCCCACTTACATCTATGTAGTGTTTCACTTTATTGTTAAGCTTTTGGTCTATTAGACCTTCATCAGAGCATACATCACAAGGCATACATATTGTATGCTCTGATGAAGGTCTAATAGACTGAAAGCTCAACAATTAAATGAAACACTGTATAGATGTAAGTGTGCAGCTATCTTTTCCACCAGTTTGGACTTCTTGATGTTTCCAGCACCTTGCCAAGACTAAGCTGGGTGGAGCGGTGGTTGTTCTACATCATCTCTTCTTTTGGCTTAAAAGTACTGTCAATTAAACATACAGTCCTGGTTGAATAAACTTATTTTTGTTGAGGAAAATTGCAATTTTCTGGTACTTTTCTGGATAAATTGGTGTGGAATTAATGAGAGTTTAGTGACAAGTTCAATAAAAGGGAGAGAGAACTTTCCATGACATTGGAACTACAGTAAATGGTACGTTCACTGTCCTTTTTTCTATTAGGACACCTCAAAACCAGATTTTGGTGAACAAGTCAAAGCTGAACATTTTCCTCCCTTAGAAATCAGCCCCTACCCTTACCAACACAGATGTGTGTGTATGTGTGTTATCTAACTGAGCAGAAAATCAGCATTGCAAACGGTTGATTGATGAAAATGTTGTTATCTGAGTGAACGGTAAGCACCTCTGATCACTTTTTTTGTCCTTAATGGGTTCATGACAGCTCTAGAAAGGGTTAACCTGCACTCATCCACACTCGACGAACAGCACACTGACAGTCTATCTACACAAGCAGTCAGTCATTCATCTCTTACCTGAGCTCCCTGCTGTGCCGCCGCTGTAAATCATGCGTCTGCTGAAGCTGAGCCTGGCAGAACATCAGGAAGCTGCCTGAGGCTGAGCTGACCTGCTTCACAGTAGGGGGCGCCAGACCAGAGTCTGTCTGCTGGCCATCGATGAGCCTCAGGCTGGGAACTGCTTTCTGCAGAGTGGATCTGAAAAGGAGAGAGTAAACTGGATGTAATATCAGAGGTCATTAAAGGGATACTCTGCTGATTTTAAACCAGGTTTTGTATAACAACAGTCTGGGTAGTCTGAGTAAATGAACTGTGGCATAATTCTCTCTGTCCTGCCAACATCCGGATCTTCCTGCTCATTTCCCAGCAAAAAAAAAAGACCACTGGCTCTCAGGCTTACAGACTGTTCTTCCACATTTTTTGTATGCTCACCGCCACCACGGACATTGAAAGTATAGACGCAGATCAAAAGAGAGAGCTGCCCCTTTCTCTGTCGCTGTCAAACTGAAATCAAATGGTAAAACTAAATCCTGAGATCTCAGACTGTAGCTACAGTCAGATCTCTGTTCAAACACAATAAACATGTACGAAGGTAGTTTACCCAGTATGGCTTTATAAATGAACAAATACCAGTGGCTGAGCCTACGAAAGGTCAAAGATGGCCGACCAGCCCTGGAATAAAGCGCGTGGTGATGAGTGGGGGCTTTACACATTGTTACAAATCAAAGTGCACTTTGATATGCAGTATCTGACAAGAGCAAACAAAACCAATGTGGTTTGTATCACTCATACATTTATTTAAAATTTATATATTTAACTCAAACATAAAACCATGATATCAGCTAACTGAATAATACCACTGAATTTATAAGGCATATTAATAGTAATATAATAAAATATCCATCATATAGTACGGCCTTTTCAGTTGACATGTACATCACATTTCAATCGCTTTAAATAACCAAACCAGTGCTGCTATTGTTCTGTATAATAGCACAGCACTCTTCAGTGAATACAAACAGCTCTGCACAAACAGTCCTACAGTTTGTATAAACAGCTGAATATTCAAAGATAGTGAAGGCCTTTGAATGTGATATTGACAAAACTCGAAAAAAGAGGCTGAAATTTCAGATCAGAAATTTTCAGAATAATACTGGAGTTTGAGAGAACGGTTCTACCGACGAGAGGGAATAAAACAAAGACGCTTTTAGACCGTCTCCCTGTAAACTCATATTTCTCTGAAGTTCAGTGGGTAGAAAGTTTCTTTGACACTGAGGGTTTCCAGCAGCCATTCTTTGTTTAGTTTGACTAATAAGAGTTTAAGAAGTCTGTTTCGAGTCTCTCTGAGGCCACTCATCGTACATGCTGTTCTGTAAACTGCACATTTTGTCCTCTGCACTGATCTAATTACAGTGAATACATTTTAACCTAATTGTTAACTTTATATTGTTTTCTAAGATTGAAGTTACTTGGATAAAAACTCTCTCCGTGGTGTGTGTTAGGTAGTTTCAGCCTTTAAACTGGAGGGGAGCGCTGAGTGGCTGAGAGACTGGGGGAGAGGTAACTGCTGCCTGAGGCTAAGGATGTACAAGCAGAGGAATCCCAACTATCTGCCAGAGAAACAGACTCAGAGCATCCACTAGTGGAGGCCAAATGTGGTCTGTGTTCAGTGGGAAAATGTGGAGTTGGAAACTCTACAGGACACAAGGGAACGGCAACAATAAAACCCGTAAAAATACAAGCCTTCGGGCTACAAAGTCGATTTTTTAAAACATTTTTGAAGGACTGGGTTTTGCAAAATTGATTCCCAGAGCACCATGTGCTCTTAAATCGTGTCTACTGTGTCACCAGAGGAGGATAAAACATGTGCTGAGGGCGAACCTTTCATTTCACCAGCTCATAATGTGGGGTTTTATAAATATTTGAGCATTTTTTATTTCATACTATATCTCTTTACATGGATATCTCAAGATGTTTTACCAATCTATGGCTATAATAGATTTTTAAAAGTAGATCTTGCTGGATTACTTATAGCACAGCTTTATTTTACTGTAAAAATGATTAGTTCCCAACAGTCTATGAATCATACCTACTGACTGTACAAGAATAATAAAGATAAAGCAGAGAGTAAAGTATTAAATCAAGTGAACACAGCTGATGCTGGAGTAATTTGGGTGGTTTGACCCTTTTCTTTCAGACCCTTGCATAAGATTTTGACCCGTGTAAACGGTTCATACTGAGCTCTGATCGCATGCAGTTTCACTGAGCCTGCTGCCACCCTGAGACCAGAACTTGACCGCAGAGGACAGGCTCTGTGTTCTGTCAGAGGGTTATGGTTTTGATGTGGCCCACTTGGTCTCTCTGACACAGATCAGGATTAGGTTCCAACCCTTCGGGCACGTTGTCGGGCTGGCGCTCTTCAAATGAAGCTCTAAACCCAAATAGGACCTTTGGATGGTTACATGAGCTCGCTGAGGTGGGGAACGTGATCCAATTCAAGAGTGGACGCCACTTAGACACACTTGGGTGGACGCAGAGTAGACCTCTGTACAAATAATTGGATGCCATCAGTTGTGGATGTTTACAAAGGATGATTCTCATTAAATAATTGGGGACTTTTGCTGCTTTCAGAAAGACGACTCTCTCTGTTCTGCAATAACCTCTGCACCACACTCAACAGTGTTTTTGAAGCATAAAACATTTTTCTGGAGCAAACTGTGTATTTGTACAGACTGGTTACATTCAACCAAATAAATAAGTCTTTATTTTAACCCTTTGAACTCTGCCACGGAAACTGTGCATATGTTGGTATTGTTGCTTATTCTGATGTCATTTCTTCGAGTATTTTTGAAAGCTTCATATCCCTAAAATCTGTACAACCTTAACTCAAAGGTTATGTAAGTGAATAAAACATAATAATTGATCAAAGTATTGAAATTATGTCATAAATGTAAAAAATAATCATGTTGTTTACTTTACATGTTGACCATGTAAACAACAATCTCCCGCAGCCATGACGGGACAATACTGTGGTGTCACTACACGTTTTCACCTTCGCTTGGACCACTTGTAGCATAACATAATGATGTCACCGCACGCAGACAACATTATGGCCCAAAAAAATGAATGCTCCAGCTCATAGTTTTTTTATTTTAGATCAATTTTAAAAAGGATCGTGGTAACAACAACCCTCCGTAGCCACCCGTGGGAGCTCTATATCCAGATGGTTAAAAGAAGGCAAGAGCATCACAGTTAGATGCCATGAATCTCTTTCTCTCCTTACAGCTTTATCTACATCGACTATACTTGGACTTCAACCTGAACCTTTCCTAAACTGATATAAATTTCACCCTCCTTTCTGAGGGAAACACTGCTCTTGGCTCACATTCCTTCGTCCTCCCTCTCCAGCCCGTACGAGCACAAGTCCGTATTTCATTTAGTGAAGACTTCCTCCGAACCACATGCTCTTAAAGTGGCCCTGATTAATCAGGCCCAGTGTTTTCTTCTTCCACGTCTCCTGGATCAGGGGCTGCCTACAGGGAGGGTAATTCCCAGCGCTCGCCTTTTGGTGCTTTAATTTAGCCGGTGTTATCACTGGCTCGGGATGAAAGGGCCAGGGCATGAGAGTGGAAATACAGAGGGTTAATTCCGCTGTTGGCATTGGAGGTTAGGTAAAGTTCAATGAAATATTAAGGTTGTGTTTCAGTTAAGGCTTAAGACGGGAAAATGTCCACAGGTAACCCATGTTTCTGGGATGTTTTGGACAGAGAATAACCCACCTGGCAAGAAAATCTATGAACATAAAAACTGTCTATATTTCTGAACCAACTGGTCAGAAGTGTAAAATGTTTTACGACACTCAACCCTTCTCAGTTATGATGTTATGAAGTAATTTCCAAGGCTGAAACATTCGGGGCTGTTTGGAGGGGCAAGTGAAGTATAGTTTTTCATATTTTGGTGTTACTAAATGGGTGTGAGGAGCTCAGAGGAGCCAAACAACTTTATAAACGTGTAACAGCTGACATCATAGCCCATGACAGACCAATAGAAGCATGAAGACTATGAGTGGTCATTGCATATTTTTCACATAAACTCACTGCAACTGCCTCAACTCGGGTAAAATATTTAGGCACGTTAAGTGAATGAGCAAATTGACACTGAAAGGATAATTGATTTTTCCGTTGTATCAATATTTGGGGAATTACGAGCACTTAGTGTGGCGTACGTAAGCGCAGATGTCGGTGGCACGTCGCGGTAATCTAATAGCGGACGCGGATCACAGTGCTAATCCTGGGAAGTGGACAGGAAGGCCTGTGTTCTGCTGGAATGTTTAGACTACCCGAGCCAGTAGACCGAATCTGTGATAAAGAAATACTAGCTTTTCACCGGTATGTTCCTTTGAACATCCAACACGGCGAGTGATATTTCAGAGCAAGGGAAGCTGAAATTGAAACTTCTGTCCAAAGAATTTACAGACAGAACAACGGAAATTTCTGATTACACTATCTTGATTTGAAACTGTGTGGCAGGTACGGCAGAGGAGAAGGTGCTAAAGTTAGAGGTGAACAGGCGTCCAGAAAATTACACAGCACAGGGCACATTCGAATCAGATTGACGGAACCGTTCACCCCAAAATCAAATATACATATTTTTTCTCTTACTTGTAGTGTTGTTTGTAGTAGTAGTAGTTTTGGTGTGAGTGTTAGAGATATCAGCCATGGAGTTGTCTGCGTTCTCTACAGTAGCTTTCAAACATGTGACGCCTATGATGCACAAAATGTAGATGGAGAGCAAGAGCTAAGGTTCAGTGAAACGCCATCAGGCTAACGTTAGCTAACTTTAGCTACAGTTTTCTACCTCCTAGGTCAACTTGCGTACTGGGACAAGGACAGTAGTCCAATTAAATGTCCTTGTCTAGTTGTAACTGTTAGGAGGCACAGCAGGCAATTCATCATAAATGCTGTCTTTTTAGATTTTGGTATAAAATATGTGGAGCTGCCTCTTGTTTTGGGTTTTGCTCTGTTATCATCACATCGTGGTCAAACAACAGGTGCAGCTTCTTTTTCTCCCAGTCAGCTGGCAACTTGGCATCTGCAGTAGAGGTGCTCCTCGCATGTTCCCGCCAACAGACTCAGTCACCACATTTAGAGCAGACTAGCTGTAACGAAGGTATAAATGGCAAATGTAGTGAAGTAAAAAGTAGATTACAAGATCAAACTTGTACTGGAGTAAAAAGTAGAGGTACAGTTTAAAAAAAGGAACATGAAAAGCAGTTGTTCCTGACAAAAACTACTTTTGTACTCTCGCGTTACTTGTAATGTAGCACTACCTCTGGTATTAGGTGAGCTAGCAGTAGATGCATGCTTGCTTCCTTCTGCACAGTGATACTGTTGACGGATGAATTTTGGAGTTTCATCTAGTTCTATTATATTAGAGAGAAGGCAGACATCTCTACAGCCGATATCTCCAACACTCTTCTGCAACTCACACCAAAACTACTGTCATTAATAAATAGCATTACAGGTGAGAGGGAAAATATGTATTTTTGATTTTGAGGGGAACTGTCCCTTTAATGGCACAGCCTCGTCTAAAAAGCAGATGCATCCTCAGTTGAATTTAGATCCTAGAACACAGTAGCTCATGTGATTTGCTCCAACTGTTCCATCCAGCCCTCTCCTTACCTCCAGCTCCTCTCCTGCTGAAGAGGATTCCCCGTGAGGTGGACCTCTCGCAGGAACTGACATCTTTCCAGACCCTCACACGCGTTCTGGATCTCTGAGAGAGAAAAACAACTCCTTGTCAGTGTCTATTTCTCAGTCTATTCTTCACTTTCACTCGTGTCTCATCTGATTATGCAGAGTTACATCAACTGGATGAAAGAAACAGAGATGTGTTTCAGAGACTTGTGGACTAATGAGTCTTTTTTCCATGGAGTTATATACAGCACTTGGACAGGCAGCATAAAAGCTGCAGCATCATATAAAATACAAGGAGTCACCAGTGTTTATGACTGAAGGTGTGCTGCATGTAAATTTAGAGCTATTGTAACTTCTGTGTTGAGTGAAATCAGTCTGTGGCTGAGTGGGAGTGAGACTGGAAATATAGGGTCAGCAGAAAGGAAATGGAAATAGACCAATGTGGAGTGGACGTCACAGTTACGTCACAGTGGTTGCGTGCGCATTGTGGTGCAGAGAAACAGCGGAAACAGGAGAGAGACTGTTGAGATACCCGGAATAAAAATGTCTTTCGCCGTTGGATGTCAGAACAGGAATACTAACAAAGATAACCTTCGTTTTATCGAAAACTGTCACCGAGGACGCCGTTTGAAGCTAAACAAAGACCTTTATGGCTGCTAGAATTTGATGTAAACGACAAATCTACTTAATATTAACATATGCAAATCATAAAGCCCCATAATTACAGCATGAAATAATATTTGGGCCTATATTTACATCCTCCTGGTGGCAGCGGTATTTACATTGTTCTAAAATGCTTTAAACAATGAAAAGAAGTTCATACCAACCGAGCCATGAAACGCAGTTTGCCGTCAGTATACAGCTGTTTGACTTGTTAATGTCTTATGTAGTTTTGTTTTCTGTCCTTGTCGCTGCTTGGCAGCACATCTGTCCGTCATAAACAAAAATCATTTGATAAATCTCAGCATTTAAAATCCTGGACATGACCGCAAAGAACAAAACTGTCTGTATCAAGAGATTTCTTGAGTTATTCTTTCATATAGACGTTGGGTTTTTCCACAAGGTATATGAAGATGTCTGCCCACTGTAATGTTGGCCTTTTAGTTGGATGACAATGTGAGCTTTTACAGCTCCTTATGATGGCGAATTATCTTTCACCGTGCAGCCATTATAGCCTAAATATCAGGATTATAATTAAGTGGAGATAAAACTGTTGTTTTCTATTACACGTAGATCATAACCCCATGGATATAAAAATGACTCATTGCAACCAACTGAGCAATACAAATGTTACAGTGCTTTTTACATTTTATTTAGCGCGTACACTGACGCCACTATTGTCCCTTTCTGCCACCAGCTTGTTTAATGAAGACAATCTGTTACCTGACATGCAGTTGAATTGAAGATCCAGATTTGCGAGGGACACAGAATCAGACATGGAGGGCAGCTGGGTAATTCTAGGACACAGAACCCATTTTTATAGACACACTTTATCTTAACTTGTATAAAAATGTCGCTATTAAACACAGAAACATGCTAAAATTATGTGACTGTTTTTAAGTTGTCAGGTTGCATGAGTCACCCTAAAGAGTTAATGGAGTTTAAAATGTTTCATACAAAGTTAAAAAAAAAAAAGGACTGCAGTCTGAGTTATTTTCTCACTTGTGCTTCTATCACATTCAGGTCTGATCCAAAGACAGATATGGAGGACTGTACCTGTTTTGGGCCACAGAGAGATTTTGCATGAGTGGAAGCCAGCATGCAGTGAGGCCCTGCAGGGAGGAGATGCTGTTGTCATCGAGATGCAGCTCTCTAAGGAGGACCTGGTTGTTCAGAGTCGGGGGCTGATGGAAAAACAGGGTGCAGCTGTCAGTGAACACTGGTCACACTGTGGGGTTAGACTAACTTTGTGCTGCTGCTGCTGGTCCAGCGACGCTTAAATGACCTCGTCCATCATTGTCAGCTGTTTTAGTCCTGCTGTGTTTCAGACATCAGTGTCAGTCACAAGTTAAGCTCTGCTGTGATCAAGGGGCGCCTTCAGAAATACTAAAGCTGTATATATATTTATACTAATTACCTTAGTTTGTATGTATTTTTATTTTGCATGTAGTCTCATGAAGGAATAACCTGTGAGTTAGCAAAGAAAGACTGAGGTAAGCTTCAGTAACTGGACAATCTGTCCAACTGTCTCCTACAGTGCATTCTCATAGAAGATATTCTGACTAGTGTAACTGTGATGTAACTCATAACAGCAAGTACTTCCCTTTCATTACTTTCTGCTAGTGAAAACCAGCTGCTGGCCATTTGACCAGCTGAGTTGCAGGTGACACCATCCAGCTCAGACCGGCCAGTTCACACCTCTGCTTCTTTTCTCTGCAACGTTCTAAAATAGTGTTGTCTCGTCACCAATCTTTGGTCTGAACTGGGTTTAATGTCATACAATGTTTGTTTGTTTGTACCTCCGTCAGGCTGTTGGCTCTCAGGTCCAATGTGTGGAGCAGAGCACTGTTCTCCAGACCCTCCACACCTGCCAGGTGGTTGTGTGAGAGGTTCAGGTGCAGCAGAGTATAAACGTCCCTCAGTCCTTTGGTGCTGATCAGCTGGTTGTGATCCACTGACAACCTCTGCAGTCTCCTCACAGACTCCAGACCAACTAGAGATGAGATGGGAAAATGAGAGGGCATTTATTCAGATTGGAAAACGCCACAGGGTGAGTCTGCATATAAGCGGTAAACAAAGCATTAGCATGTCTAAAAAACTTAGTCTGAAATGAGAATTCAAAAGTCCCCTCCTGTAAGACTCAGTTTCAGAGGTGAGTCACAACACAATATTACAGGAGCTGAATATACGATTCAGTGCACTTAACTCTCACCTGGCCAATATCTATTTATGACTTTAGCTTTAGAGTTCAAGATCAACTCAGTAAATAAATCACTCTTCAATGCACATTGTAGTGAAGTCAGTGAACTCCTGGACTAAAAAGAAGACAGATGCTGCCCTCTTGTGGACAATTTCTGACTTGAATGCAGATTTGTTGAGCTTCACATTGACAAAACATCTCAAGCTGCTGCACTTTCCAAGGACAATAATCAAACTACAAACACTTGGAGATCTCAGATGTGACACAATCACACATTATTATGGCAAAAATCCATTATCTTCTTTATTATTACACATATATCAAATGTCAGAGTTATATTTCACAAGGTTATAGATTTACAGTCCTCACCAATGCGTGTAATAGAGTTGTGAGAGAGGTCCAGAACGTCCAAATTTTCAACACCAGTTAAGCCGTGGATGAACGTCAGCTTGTTGTGGCTGAGATGAAGAACCCGTAAACTCGTCATATTTTCACAGTCGATAAATGAGATGTCATTTTCCTGTGACAAAACAAAAGATTTTAGGACACAACAAAGCATGAATAATAATAAGATATTTAACTAACAATAATCCAACCATCTAACAGCAGAAAACAGAGGTAAGTAAAGATCATGGATTACTAAGAAAGAAAAATAAACCATTATAAATGGACTGAATATCCACCTGTACGTCAATGTAGCTGAGCTGTGGTAACTGCTTGATGCTGTCCAGAGATCTGAGGCCACAGCGTCTGAGCGTAAGGGACCGAAGCTGAGTACACTGAGCAAGAGTGGATAAGTTACAGCCAGGCAAGTCCTCCAGGGTCACCGTGGTCACCTGGAACAGAGGTGAAGATGCTTCAGGGCTCAGAGGTTTGTCTGGATTTTGAGAGGTGAAGTTAGCGTGTGTGACATGTCACGTGACATGACATGTTGTTATTATATCAAATATCAAATAGGGACCAGTCAGAAATAGACTGCTGCTTTTACAGTGCGTCCTCTTTAAACCTAGAGTGCACAACCTTGTCTCCCCCCTGTGGCAGTGAGGGTAATTACACAAACCATGTTGACAAAACAGCAGATGTGGAAGCATGTAAGTGCAGCACTTGAAACAGCCATCATGGAGGCGAAGCTCCTGGACCAACTGGTGGTACTCCCCATGATCCAGCCTCTTTTTTAGGGTCTCATGTACCCACACAGATCTCCATTCATTTATCTGCTGACAGCCTCTCACCCTCAACCAGAGCTACAGACAGTACCCTCTGCCTCAACATGTCAGGAAAATACAATAAATAAATTTAGATTAGATTAGAAACATAGATAGATAGATAGATAGATAGATAGATAGATAGATAGATAGATAGATAGATAGATAGATTCCCTCCCATTTTGCAACCTGCAAAAACACCTTTTGTGTGATCAGGGCCTTCATCAGCATTATGTGAACTTGTTTGGCAATGGCTTGAATGGGGACTCCCTAAAAACATATGGTTTTTGTTACACAAAGTGTTGTGTGCCAGATGCCTGCTCTCATCAGCTTGCACTGGGTTGTTGGGAGTCTCGTCATTTGTCAGATAAGTTAGCAAAACTGTAAAAAATTGTCTATCAACCTGATTGCTCCCCTAACCACAAGATTAAACCTACAGGAGACCTCAGCCCCTTACTGTAACTTCAAACACAAATAGTTTTATATTTCACTGTGATCATCAATGGACAAAGACACACTTAGATTTTTGCTCCTTGTTCTGCTGGCAGAGCTCCAACCGCGACTAGACTTCCCTGCAGATCTCCTTGCAAATACAGTTGTTGTTGTTTATTCAATGTGTCCTTTTAACTGAAAGTAATTTAATGTGCTAACATATTCTGTGATTTGCCTGCTATTTGATAGCTCTGGTGTGTG